>JACVEC010000280.1:0-177142 GCA_025215565.1 Flaveria ramosissima | reverse complement strand
CATATTCCAACATTGCATGTCTAAACGAAGTGCTGGTTGGGATTCATTCCCAGTAGACATTGCATCTCCTATTATTGCTTTAGCCACAAATAGAAGATTCAACATGGCTAAGTGGATAATGAATGGATTCATATTTAATCTTGAAATAGGCAGAGAAATAAATACTTGATGTATCCAAGATTTCTCCAATTGCTTATTAATGAAGAGAATCCAGATCTGTATGCTGAAGGAGTTAGAGGAGATAAGCTGCAATTAGAGCATATGTCAGAAGCTGTGTATAAAAGACTGGCAATGATTACTGGTGCTCAAAACATTCCAGTATTTGATTATATCAGGAATGTATCTATGAATGAAGTAGATATCAATCAACAACACTATCATCTATCTGAAGATGAACCAATAGATCCAAATGATCTCATTGAGGATGTTGAAGATGATGAAGTTACTAAAAGCTCTTCAGATAAAGAAAATGATGATAACAATGAAAATGATGATAATAATGATGATGATGATGGTAATGATGGTGCAACTGAAGCACATCAAGAAGAAAATGATGAAAGAAATGAGGATGATACTGTCAATGAACTTCAGAACTTGGCTGAAGAAACCAATGATGCTGATATTCATGATGATACTGTACATGAAAGATATTCACAAAATCAAACCTTTGATTTTGATTTTATGACTGATATGTTATATGATCCAGTTTTTAAACTAAAGTGAATGAAGAAGTTGAAGAAATTCCTGTTAGTACAACACACAATGTGTCTGTACAAACTTAGGAAATAGTAGATATTTATGAGATGGAGAGACTGAAAGAAGAAAATTTTAGTAAAGAGAGAGAAATTGAAGAGTTGAAAGTTGAAACTGAAAGGAGGATGAAAGAGATGAATATATCTCTTGAAAAAGAAATTCAAAGCTAAATGCTGAAAATTTGAAGTTGACTGAAGAAAATGCATTGAAAGATGAAAAGATTGTGTGTTTTGCCAAAGATAAAGAAGATGTCATCAAGAACTTTGAAGTAATGATAAAGGACTATGATAGTCTTGAAGAGAAGTTCAAGAAACTAGCAGAAGAAAATGAAAACTAAAAGATGAATTACTAAAGGTAAAAGAAGCTCAAAAACCTATCTCGCCAGATCAAGTGATAAGTGCTGAGATGAGTGTTGAAGAAAATCTTGAACTGCTCAAAGGCAAAAGAAAAATTGATGATGTAGTAGATACGAATCTAACTGAATCATCTTCCAAAGTGCAAAGAACAAAAGAAAGTGTTGAAGAACAAAATGTTCAAGAACAGATTGAAGCATTAGAAGATATGAAGAAGTGTATAATGATGATTGTTATAATGAAGTTTTGGATGATGAAGATATTGATGAAGCTCAATTTGTATCATATTTCTCTTCACAAGAACAAACTCAAGAACAAGACGAAATTCCACAAGACTTTGAAGATATATATAACTATCTTGTGAAGATGAAATACAATCGAGTATTTTTGGATGGACTGACAGTTTCTCAAATAAATGATGAATATGATAAATGCATTTCTACAGAGTCTGTTGCACCTGTTGATCCAAATGAGATTGTGTGAGCATGGTGAATGGAATAGAGCAAAAGAGAGTATTAATGTAGAAGAACTATCAAGCTCTGAGCTGCACCATCCTGATCCAGATGACATGAGTATTCCAGCTTTAACATCATGGTTGCAAGCTAGGAATTATAGTGGAGAAAACTGAAGAGATTACAATCTGTATCCTTGAGGAATCTTGTCAGAAGCTTTCAAGAAACAGAGAAACAATCGAAGAAGATGATTATACTTGGTACAGATAATCCTCAATATCTTGAAATTACAAAAAGAATAAGAATGTTAAAGCCACAAGAGATAAAACAAATGGCAAGAAAGACAGATGCACAGGTTCACAGAAAAGAGTTGATTGAAATGTTTGCTGATCCTGAAAGGCAAGCATACAAAGCCTCTTCTGAACAAAGGCAAATTTTTGATAATTCAAGATCAACTGGAGACTTGGTAAGAAATGTACTACAAAGAGGACAATCAGTTGTTGAATTGTTAAATGCTATGATTGCTCCTATTTTACAAACCAAGTAAAGATTATAGCATGGAAGTATGATGAAGTATTTGATGCATTTTTGATAAAGAGAGTAAATGCGAGTGTGTGATGTATATCACTTTACTCTAGCATCATAAAACTTCCAGTGCAAGATCTGAAAGAGCTAAATAGATTACCTCTGATCAATCCATCTGATTCTAAACGTGGCAAGTTGATGGTAGAATTATTGAGAAGAGGATGGATAGATCAAGTAATTTTCTTAAAACAAGATGTGATCAAGAGGATAAAGAGTACTTTGTTACTTTGAAGAAGAATAAAAAGCTCAAAGGATTACACTCTGAAGAGGAACATTCAATGATAGAATTTTATGACAAGTATTTTGAGAAGGTCACAACTCCTAGTCTGAAAGTGATTGATGGTAATCAAAACTCAAAGCCAATTCTCAGATGGTTTTATAACACTGAGACTTTGAGCTTAAGTTGGTCTGAAATCTCGAACGATGGGATGAGGACATGATTACTTTATTTGGAGTTTTGAACTGAAGCTATTACATCCTAGCTATATTTCATTTTTATCTGTACAAAAGTTTGAAAAGTATCTCCAGAGATACGGAGCAAGCAAGACAAGAAGTATTCATTTCTATCATCAATGTGATGAATGCTGCTATGGAAAGAATATCTTTGAGAAAAGCTCTTGCTTATGCTAACATTGTAAAGAAAGATATAAAAGATATTGAATTCATGAGAATTTCAAGGAAGGGGTATTAGAAGTATACTCAAAGGAAAGTCAAAATCCTATTGAGTTATATGCTAATATTGAAATCTCATGTCTTTCAAAAGATACATTGGAAAGAATGAACAAGATGGAGATTAAGACAAATGAAGCAAAACCAGAACAAGGCATTCTTGCTAGCAAATTCAAGTCTGCTATTTCAAATGCTTTGAAAGAACTAGAGATGTACAAACAAAAGCCAATGTTCAAAATCAAGGAAGAACCAGAAGATTTTTTGAGTGATGAAGATAAGAGTTAAAGATAAAAGCTGAAGATGGAAGCTGAAGACAAAGAAGACAAGATAGAAGATTTTGAAGACCGAAGACCATGTAAATCTTAGGGGGAGTATTGTTAGTGCTCTAGAAAGATTAACATGTTGTCTTTAGATGTCTTTTAATACTTTGTAATAGTATAGGGACTAGTTTTGTAATTAGTTAGTTCCTTTTTGTTTCATTATAAATAGCTTAGACTTATAGGTAGTAGGTAACCAGTTGAATTCGAACCTGGTTACATACTTTGTAATTTGTCTTTGCTTAATATTAATGAAACTATAAATTTTGTTGATATCTTGCTTGATTTGATTACTTTGTTTGTATTTTATTGAATTGTGTTCATACAACATCATAGATTGGTACATTTGATCCTATCAAAATGGGTTACCATTTCCAGTTTTTTTGGGCTTTACGCATTCACATTTAAAATGTCCCTTTTCACCACAGTTGAAACATGTGACTTTGGTTTTGTCAAAACCAAAAGTCGTATCTTTAGTGGTGACTAAATTTTGTCCCGTCTTCTTGACAAACTTCTTAGCTCTTCTTACTACACTTGCTAGTGCCCACATGATGTCCATTCTTTCTTACTCATTCTCATCAACTTGCTCGTAATCTTCATCAGCAAGATGATAATTTCCAATCTTACCGGCAACTAGACCATCATAAGATTGTACCACTGCTGCTAGAAGATCCATATGCTCCTTAGCCACTTCCACTGTGATATTACCGAGATTCTCGGTCTTCAACTTTGTAGTATTGGCCTTAGGAACTATGTATTGGGTGCCAGATGACCCTGACGTTTTGGTTCCTGATGCAGTAGTTTGGGAAGGAGCAGAAGAACTTGACACAAATGCTGTTTGTAACTGATAGGATCGGATCAATTAGGTTTGAATTATGCAGCGGAATATCACGAATTGAGATCAAATTCAAGCAAGAAAGGTAATGAATATGCAAGACAATCAATCACAATTATAGAGAGAATATTTCTGTTAAAGGAATGTTTTCATTCACGCGTAATTCTTTGGTTAGAAATACAGCTAGGTCAACATCCCTTATATAGAGGAATGTGACGTCTGCTGATGTCACTTGACAGTGACATCTAACAGAATTACAAAAAAACAACTGAAATAAGCAAGCTACTGAGATGTTCTCAACAACTGATTACATCTCAGTGAATGCTAAGTACAATTACATAAAACTACTGACTAATAACTACTGAAACAATAAACTACTGAAATATAAAGTTACAAGTACTGAAAAGTAAAACCATCACAACTACTGAAGTTAACAACTTCAGCTGTTGTGACAACTGCTGATCACTCTGGTCTTCAGTCTTTGTCTTCAGCACTTCTTCTTCGGACTTTGTCTTCAGTTCTTTGCTTTCAAACTTTGTCTTCAGTTCTTTGCTTTCAGACTTTGTCTTCAGACCTTTGTAATCAGCTGATGTCTTCAACTGATGTGATTATCTTCAGCAGTTGTAATGTCTGTGGGACTTAGAGGTTTCTGATCAGGCTCATTAGTTCTTTGGTCCAACAAACTCCCCCTTAACTAATGCAACCAAAACCTCTAACTTTATTGAAGATCCCACTTATTCTTTGGCAAAAGTACTCTCTTGATTAGCTTCAGAGGTAAACAGATAAGCACAGGCCAGGAAAAGGTTTCTAATCATTTGATTGGCTAAGTATGGAAGGGAACTCTGTCTTGGGGAAATTGGACACAGAGTCTTGTCCCAACCATGAAACCTATTTCCCATTTATGAGTCTGAAAGACTCCCTTGCATAGGCCTTAAGGAGAACAACTTGTTCCTCCTTAGTGAGTTCTTCTGCTTCTCCCTCAAAGAAGAACTCAGGCCCATAGTACTCAGACAGGTACCTCACTGTCTTCCCATTCTTTAGCTCAACAGTTATTATCTCTCTATATGCGAATTCATCTGGATGAGAGCCTTCAAGTAACAGCTGGAGTTCACTCTTCTGAAGATCTTCAAGTCTTTTGTACAGCAACCCCTTCTTTATCATTTTGTTCTCAAGAATAGACATAGGGGTTGATTTGGAAGTGTTAGCTCTCTTGAATTCTTCAATGATTTCCCAGGGTGAGACTACCATGGCCAACATGATTGTAGCATTCAAAGTCTTTCTTACTTGGCCATGATATCTACTTGGTAAAATTTTCTTGTGAATTCTAGAACTTACCCTAGGATCTGGCCAAATCCGCACTCTCTCTTTTTGATGTTGAAAAGTATGCCTGAGAGTGTACAGCCTTTGAGCTTGAATCTTCATAGCTTGAATGGATGAGGACTGAGGGAAGTCCTTGTCAACCATTCTAAGAAACTGCTCATCATGCTGCTTCTGCTGTTCTTCTTCTTCAATTTTGACCTTAACTGTCAGCCTTTGAGTTTCAGGAGTTATTGCTTGTGATTGACTCCTAGGCTTCAGTTTCTTCATTTCAAGAACAGCAGATATTGGCAGATCGTCTTCTTCATCCTCTTCTTCTTCTTCTTCCATCCTCAGCAACCTTCTTTTTCTTTTTGGTGCTTCACTGGTGGACTCTTGGATAGGTTTCTTGGGTGAAGGGATTGGTTTAGATGGTTGTGAGGTTGACTGTTTTGGAGGTTGAGAGGTTGGTTGTTTTGAAGGTTTAGATATAGGTAGTTTTGATTGTGAGGTTGGCTTGGAGGATTGTTTTGGTAAGGGAGATTTGAAGGGCTGCTCTATCATTTTGTTGGTGAGGGTGGCTTTGGATAACTTGGCCATATCAGTTCTCTTCCCAGCACCAGCTTCATCCAGAGCTTCAATGATTAAGCCTTTGTTGAAGCTTTCAGATGAGCATATCTTGGTAGTTATCTCCAAGATGCTATCTCTGGACCATGACTTAATCTCAATGATAGGTCTTCCCAGATGTTTAGAAAGAAATCTAATCATAGCCTCTAGTCTCTCCCTTTCTTCTTCATTACAACTTGCCCATCGATCCTCAATTTCTTGAATCTCAAGTCTTCTGATCTCTGAGTCGAGTTTTGCAGTGTCAAATCCTTGCCTAAAGAGCTGATCAATGATCCTGTCCATGGATCTGTGTGTTGATCATCAGCTTCTTTGATCATCTCATCTAACCTCTTCTCATCTTCAGTTTGATCACCAATACTTTTCTTTCTTTTGTAGGTGATGATCTCTTTGCCTTTGTTCTCTTCTTTATCTTCTTCCTCTTCAGCTCTTTTCCTTTTATCATCCTTTGCTGACTTAGACTCCCCTTTTTTGTTGCATTGGGTTCAGGGATTTGAATGTCAGAAAGGTGCTTGGACACAGCATCAGTCACAAGGGATGTAATATCTGAGGAGAGCCTCTCATCAATGGTTTTATGAACAATAGATGTGATGATGGGTGTGATGAGAGGTAAGGAAGATTTGAATGCAGCAACCATTTGCTCAGAGGTGTTCTCTCCCTGAGAAATGGGCGCTGAGCCAGAGGCTGGTGGTTTGGTTGATTTGAGTGGCTCAGTGTTTAGGGAAGCTTCAACAGAAGCTGCCATCTGTGGGTGTATTGGGGCAGATGGTCTTGATTCCTGAGGCATGATGGGAAGCAGATCTTTCAATCTACAAACCTCAGCCTCAAGAATAGTATTTTGGGCTAAGACTTTAAAGAAAAAGCCCAGGTCATCATCAGTATAAACTGAATCACCTGACCTCCTGAGTGGATCAGGATGTACATGTGCTGAGTGTAAATCAGTAATCACATGTGCCCCTTTGTCTTGGAACTGGGGACTTCCTGTCTCAGGAGCATGTCCTTCATTGACAGTTGCCTCTGGTGAGGCTTAGAGATGATACCAGCTTCATCCTGTTCATGTGCTGAAACAGGGGAAGAGGTAGCCTCACCAGATGTTCTAGTCTCCACATTTACACTAGGAGACTAAACTTTATAATCCCTATGCTGTTGGATATCAACTACATTTTGATCCTCTCCCTCAACTGTTGAGGTTTTCCCAGTAGTAACAGGTTTCTGGGGAGGGGTAGAGGAATGTAGCTGAGTCAGCACTTGTGCAATGACTGCAGTTGGGCTTGAAGGGGCGGTATCAGTGGGAGATGGGGGTGAAAAGGTTTGCACCTGGGGAGAATGGTGCTCTTCAATGGCAATCTTCTCAAGTGAGATAGATTCCAGCAATGTGGTTTCCCCAATTTTGGTTGCATCAGGATCCTGTTGAGAGGATTCCTGAGCGGTTTCAGCTGGTGGAGTCATTGAAACTACAAGGGGATTAAGGCTTGTAGTCTCATCCTGCGTTTGTGCTGCAGGGGCATCATCAGGGGACTCAACTCAACTCCCTGAGTAGCGTTTTTGGTTTTCTTTGGTTTGGGTTTGGAGGGGACTTTAGATTTGGAGGTGGAGGCTGTGAGTTCCCTCTGCTTGGGTTTGAGCAGTTTGGCAACCTCTTTGAGTTGTGGGTTTGAGTTGTGCCTGGAGTATACCTCTGGTAAAACCAGCAGAGCAGGGACTCCAAGGCCAACAAGGCCATCAGATTTTAATTGATTCAAAATGATTGCCATAAGAAACCTTGGATATAAAATCCATCTATTTGCCACAGGTTTCAATGCCAAATCTTTAAGTTCCAAAAAGATAATATCAGAAAAATTTAGATTTTGATGCTCAAGGATAGAATATAATACCTGTTGCCATCTTGATGACATTTGATCCCAAGAGGATGTTTTGGGAGCCAGGCAGACATTGATCATGTGAATATGAGTCGCTCAGCATCATGGAAGTGCTTCTTCAGGATGGTCGTAGCACTTAGGTCACCTTCATAACCATGATTGGCGAAAGAAAGATCAATGGTGCCTTTTGGGTACTTGGTGGGATAGGTGGCATCATTAGGTCTAGGGTTTGACGAATGATCTCAGGAGTGATGATCACCCGTTTCTGGTTAACAAAAAATGGAGAGTGATAGTGGCATCATTCTCATTAGTATGAGCGGTAACGTTCGTCCAGAACTGGCACAGGGTATCAGGGTAGATGGTGGATTGAGGAGAAAGGCTGTGCGGTATTGGGAATCGACCATCAAGTCGATAGCTAGCAGCATCAAACTTGTTCCAGAATGGTGATTTGGTAAGATGAGCAACACAGTTGTGTCGAGGTTTGATTTGCATGGTCGCCATTAATGGAAGATGAACGTTTGGAAAGTGGGTTATGAAAAGGTTGAAGTTAGGGTTAGGTATATATATGTTATGAAACGGCTGAGGGAAAACAACTGAAAGTGTTGGTGTTAGTCATCAGGTGTTAGAAAACAACTGAAGACATGGTTTTAACTTTCAGATGTTGTAAACAACTGAAGACTTGGTGTTGGTCATCAGTAGTTGTAAAACTACTGAAGACTTGGTTTTGGCTTCAGTTGTTTGGAACTGAAACAGTAGTTTTCGTCAATTCACAAAGATCAGCTGTTTCAATGACCTTAACACTTACTCATCAGATCATCTGATTTTCAGATTTTCATTGGTCATCAGTACTTATTTATTACAAAAGACATCAGTAGTTTAAACTACATCAGTATTTTCGAACAAATAAGGTACTTCAGTACTTTTAAGTAATTTAGTCTTTAGTAGTTGTAAAACTACTGAAGATAAAATGACTTATCAGCACTTATTTTTGACAAATTTACTCTGCTTCATCTGTATTAACTAAGAGCATCAGTAGTTGTCAAATTATTCTAGTTGCCATAGGGACAATCCTAGGGCAAGATTATGAAATGTTTGCACTATCCAAAGGCTTAGTAAATATTTTCTGCATCGGCAAGCTCATCAGCCCTAGGCACAAACTTTGGATCAATCAACCTTTTTCATAGCAATCCCTAATGAAATGATGTCTGATCTCAATATGTTTGGTCCTAGAATGCTGGACAGGATTCTTAACAATACAAAGAGCTGAAGAACTATCCATTAATAATGGAGTCTTAGTCTCTGTAATGTCATAATCAATAACTGATTTGAAGCCAAAGTACCTGAGATGTACAGCTTGCAGCTGCAATGTACTCTGCTTCAGCTGTTGATGTAGCAACTGATGTTGTTTCTTACTCTGCCAAGAGACCAAACAGTTGCCTAGAAATTGGCATCCACCAGAAGTGATTTTCTGGTTAACTTACACCCTGCATAGTCACTATCAGAAAAAGCAGCAAAATTACAAGAGTGCCCAGTGGAATACCATAGTCCCTAGTTATTTAGTTCCCTGCAAATATCTAAAGATCCTCTTGACTGCAATCATATGGGAATCCTTAGGAGCAGCCTGAAATCTAGCACAGACACAAGTTGCAAACATAATATCTGGTCTAGAAGCTGTTAGGTACATCAAGGAACAATCATACATCTGTAAAGAGTTTCATCAACTGCTTTAACCTTTTTGATCAGCATCCAGTTTGTGTGTTGCTGCAGCTGGGAGTAGAACAGTTTTTACAGTTTTGTAAATCAAACTTGGTTAACAAATCTTTTGTGTATTTTGACTGATGAATGAAAGTTCCATCGTCAGTTGTTTGATTTGTAAACCCAGAAAGAACTGTAATTCTCCCATTGCACTCATTTCAAACTTTTTGTTGCATCAATTTTGTGAATGCTCACACAACTGTGGATCAGATGATGCAAAATAATATCATCAACATAAATTTGAACAAGGAGCTTATGCATGCCAGCTTTCTTTATGAACAAAGTTTTATCTATGGAGCCTCTAGTGAAATTATTTTGAAGAAAATTAGATAATGTTTCATACCAGGCTCTGGGTGCTTGTTTCAACCCATAAAGAGCCTTATCAAGCTTATACACCCAATCAGGGTGTTTATGATCTTCAAAACCTGGTGGTTGACACACATAACCTTCTTCTTTTATTTTACCATATAAAAATGCACTTTTGACATCCATTTGAAAAACTTTAAGTTATGAAAAGCAGCATAAGCTAAAAACAAACGAATTGCCTCCAGTCTGGCTACAGGGGCAAAGGTTTCATCATAATCAATACCTTCTTCTTGTGAAAACCCTGTACAACCAGTCTGGCCTTGTTCTTGACAATTTGGCCTTTTTCATCAGTTTTATTCCTAACACCCATTTAGTGCCTATTGCACACTTACCTGGGGAGAGGAACCAGTTCCCACACTTGCTGTTTTTGAAATTGAAGAAGCTCAAGCTGCATGGCTTCAACCCATCCATTGTCCCTTAAAGCAACATGATAATTCTTTGGCTCTTGCTGACTGATGAAGAGAGCATAGAGACAGAATTGGACAATTGACTTCTTGTTGAAACACCAGCAGTTATGTCACCAATGATCTGGGACACAGGATGATTCTTCAATTCTTGATATGCAATATATCTGTGCAAGTGTTTGTAGAAGATTCAGCAGCAGCAGATGTTGATGTAGACTCTTGAAACCTAGACTGAGATGGCAGTTCAAATGAAGTAGAGGATTCAGAGATTTCATCAGCATTTGTTGTGGATGGAGCTGCTGAGGCTACAGGAACATCAAGTGTAGTAGAACCAGGCAGATGATCACTACAACTTGCATTTGTATCTTCAGTTGGAGATGATGGAACTTCAGAGACCATAACAGGTGGAGGCTGATATGGAACATATTGCAGTATGTCCAAGTCAAACATCTCAACAGGGTTTTGAGGAATCTTGTCTTTTGGGGATTCATTGAACTTGACATGCAAGTCTCTTCAACAATCTTTGTTCTGCAGTTGAACACTCTGTATGCCTTGCAAGTAGATGAATACCCAACAAAATACCCTGCATCCACCTTGGAATCAAACTTCTGAAGGATACTTTTTGTGTTAAGAATATAACAAGGACACCCAAAAGCTCTAAAGAATGAAATCAAAGGAGCCAATGATATGTAGGAGCTCATAAGGAGTCTTCATCAACCTTTGATTCACTAATTACTCTATTCTGAACCATAGCAAGCTGTATTGACAGCTTCAGCCCAAAAGGTTAGTGGCAAACCAGAGTCAGCCAACATTGTCCTTGCAGCTTCAATCAGGGTCCTGTTCTTTCTCTCCACCACTCCATTTTGCTCTGGAGTTCTTTGAATACTATAATTGTCTTTTGATTCCCTTAGACAAATAGAATTCATCAAGAGTGTGATTCCTAAACTCTGTCCCATTATCACTTCTCACACACTTAACAGGAAGTGAATGCTGCTTTTCCACATGTAACACAAAATAGATGATACTTTGAGCTGCTTCATCCTTGGAGTGCAAGAAGAAAGTCCATACATATCTTGAGTAATCATCCACAATTACCAGACAGTACTTTTTCTTTGCCATGCTCATTACTCTCACAGGACCAAAAAGATCCATGTGCAGTAATTGCAAGCAGGCTGTGGACTTAGGTTCTTCTATAGAAGGGAATGAAGCTTTGTGTTGCTTTCCTTTTAAGCAAGCTGGGCAGGTGTCATCACACTTGAACTCTTTCAATGGCAGCCTCTCACTAATCCATGATGAATGAGCTGATTCATGTTCTTGAAATTCACATGACCCAGCCTTCTATGCCATAGTTCAGATTCTTGAGGAGAGGCTTTGGAGAACAAACATGGATGGCCTTTTAGATCAATTTTCTTTGATAGATCTAAAGCATATACTCTTCCAATCCTGTTGGCTTTCAGGAGAGTATACTCATCCAATATTTTGTCAATCTTGTGCAAAACTGTGGAAGACAGAATCCGACAGTTTTGACTTGTGAAAAGAGCAACAGGCCCTTTATCACACATTTGACTGACACTCAAAAGATTGTATTTGAGGTTCTCCACATGGTTGACATCATCAAATCTTATCTCCCCATTTGAGACAAAACCCTTCCCAATGTAACCTTTGGCATCATTTCCAAAGAAACAAACCCCTTCTTCCTTTGGGAATAGTCATGAAGAAGAGAGCTGCTCCCTGTCATATGCATGGATCCTCCACTGTCCACATACCAGATGCTTCTTTGGCATGATGAAGAACCCTGCATTTAACACAAACATTAGTTAGCCTTTGAGACCCAAACCTTTTTGGTTTTGGGTCTGTTTTCATCAACAGATGTTAAACTAACAGGTTGTGCATGATTAACAGCTTTTGAAGATGTAGATGATGCTGAAAAGGATTCCTTGGATTTTTGCTTGGGTATCCTTTTCAGTGGTTTAGTCACAGAAACATCTAATTGGTTAACTCTCCCAATAGATGTTGAACCATCATCACAAGTTGTGTCTGATTTGTTGACAGAGTTTTCAACTCAGTTGACACATCAGTACTTGTGGATGATTTGTTCTTGTTATTCTCTACACCCTTCTTTTGAAAAGACACAGACTTAGTCTGAGTTTTCAATATTCCCTGAGGAATATTTTCAGCTGTTGTTTGAAAAACCCCTTCTTTCTTAGTGACATTTTGAGAAAGCTTAGGTTTATCAGAATTAGATGATTGAGGTACAAACTTGGTTTGAAATTCGTTTTTCATTTTATGCATTTCCTGCTTAATGATTTTCTTTTTATTGAATTTTAAACCCTTGTTATACCAGCATTCATCAGTCAGATGATTGAACAAACCACATATTTCACATGGTTTCTTTTCATCTTTTCTTGATCAACTACTGAAGTTTGAGGAAACTACTGAAGATTTGTTCTTCAGTACTTTTGGGAAGTACTGAAGGATTTTCAACAACTGAAGATTTCTTCTTCAGTGGTTTGCTATCAGTATTTTCAAATCCTGATAGATTCTTCAGCAGTTGTCAAGGATTGCTTATTTTCTTCTGATTTAAAATGCTCTTCAGGTGTTGTGTTTTGCTCTTCAGTTCTTTGAGTGCCTTGTGGAACAACACCTGAATTTCTCAGCCTCTTCTTGATCAAGTGTTTCGAAGTAGTGGGATCATCAGTTATTTGATTAACTGAGATACACACACTATCTTCATCCTCAGATTTTGAATTTTCAATAGAGGATGAAACACCTGATGATGTGGTTTGGGAATGACTCTCAACCTCAGATTGTACTTCTAACTTAGGAGTAAAATCTGTGGGAGGTATGGTATGATTATACCCAATTCCAAACTTCACATTGGAAGCAGTTTGCTTACTGAGAAGCATTTCAAACCCCTTGCAGGATGTTACCCATCGTTTACAATCAACTTGGGTAGCTGCAAGTGTTTCCTTCAGATTCTTGTGATTTTCTAGAATGACCTCTACCTTAGCCTTTTCATCAGTAATTTGACATTTAAGCTTATAAATCTCTTCATCCTTCTCTTTTAACACAGACTCAAACTCAGATTTTCTTTTAGAAATTGCCTTTTCTAGGTCAAGATTTTGATTAATTAAAGCTACATTTGCTTTCCTAATAGAAACAAAAGCAGCTATGCATGATTCAGAACATATCTTGGCCTTACCTGTGGTACCTGTGATGATGAAGGATTGTCATCAGTAGATTCTATGGCCATTAAAGCAAGGTTTCCAAAAGGATTGTCACCACCATGTTGACCAGCACCAGCAAATTGCTCAGAATAACCAGAGACATCATCTGGTAGGCTGCTCCAGTTAACAACCTCAGGGGTGAAAAAACTCTGATGAGATTGAGGTTGAGATTGCTGATTTGATTGAGAAGGCTGGGGATCAGGTAGAGCATGTGGTTGTTGAGCCATTGGTACTGAAACTTGACCAGACTGAGGCATGTAAAAACATGGATAAGGATATGGCATGGGACTTTGAGGGACAAAGTATGCAGGAGATGATTGATGTTGTGAATGATGATCAGAACTGGTAGGATGTTGCCCTTTGGATTGTGAATTATTACTTGGAAAAGTCACAAAGGGTGCAGATGAGTTAGATCCAGATGATCTACACTCTCTAGCAAAATGTCCAAGTCTGTGGCACTTGTGACATCTCAACTTACTCTTGTCAAAACCAACCTTGGTTTTGCCAGAGAGACTAGGAAATTTCCTACCTGTTCTCTTATAAAACTTTTGAGATCTGATATTAATCAATGCCATTTGGCTCAAAATATCCATCTCTTCAAGATCATCATCAGCAATTCCTTTCAAATCATTCATCACAAAACACAAATTATCAGCATTAAAACTTGAGTTTCCCTCAACTCCAACAAAAGCATGATTTCCACTGTTTGAAGAGAAATCAATATGCTCATCATATGAACTTTCAGATGAGGCATATTCAGACTCATGACCAACCAGAGCAGTATTACCTGGTACAAAGTCATCAATGAGCTTTCCAGATGAAGAAAGTTTCCTTTTCTGTTTTATCTCTCTCTCAAATGTTAAGAGTTTCCCATGAAGTTGGGTGAGAGATAGAGTATCCAGATTTGCACTGGAGCGTAGGACAATGGTGTAAGTGTCCCATCTCTCAGTCAGGGATCTGAGGAATCTGTTATTCATCTGGCTGTTTGTGTATTCATGTTGAACCATTTTAAGCTCAGTTATTAAACATGAAAACCGCTCAAACTGTTGAGTCAGTGTCTCACCCTTCCTATGAGAGAATGTCTCATATTGCTGGGCAAGGATTTCTCTGTTGTTTGCTAACACCTCATCAGTTCCTCCAAATTGTTCCTTTAGAGCAACTCAGAGATCATAAGCAGTTTCATGATGCATGAGCCCAGAATAGATTTCATTAGGTAGTGCCATGGCCAGAATTCCATGGGCTTTAGCATCAATCTCAAACAGTTTTAAATCCTCATCAGAATATTGTTCCTTCTTTTTAGGAACCATCTCCTTGGTTTCAGGATTACTCACCATAGGCTTGTATGGTCCATGAACCACAGACTTCCAACAACCTGAACTGTTAACAAACAGGTGATGGAGCATTCGGCGTTGCCATATGTTATACTCACTCCTAACAAGCATAGGAGGCTTAGTTGAGGAGCCAGTATTGTGAGGATCATTCATTGAAGTAGTCATTTTCACTAATTCAATTGAATCCAAGGAAATTAAAATCGGTCTAGTTTGAAAACTCAACAACACACTTAGAAAACACAATTAGAATCACAATTAATGAACCGGAAGCACAGAAAATCAATCTCTATAATCAATTCTTGCAAAAATACTAATTCGATCAACCTTTGCTATCAAAAGAACAGTTTCAATGATCAATTGTTAGATCGATCAATGATTAACCTGCTCTGATACCATTTGATAGGATCGGATCAATTAGGTTTAAATTATGCAGCGGAATATCACAAATTGAGATCGAATTCAAGCAAGAAAGGTAATGAATATGCAAGACAATCAATCACAATTATAGAGAGAATATTTCTGTTAAAGGAATGTTTTCATTCACGCGTAATGCTTCGGTTAAGAATACAGCTAGGTCAACATCCCTTATATAGAGGAATGTGACGTCTGCTGATGTCACTTGACAGTGACATCTAACAGAATTTACAAAAACAACTGAAATATGCAAACTACTGAGATGTTCTCAACAACTGATTACATCTCAGTGAATGCTAAGTACAATTACATAAAACTACTGACTAATAACTACTGAAACAATAAACTACTGAAATATAAAGTTACAAGTACTGAAAAGTAAAACCATCACAACTACTGAAGTTAACAACTTCAGCTGTTGTGACAACTGCTGATCACTCTGGTCTTCAGTCTTTGTCTTCAGCACTTCTTCTTCAGACTTTGTCTTCAGTTCTTTGCTTTCAGACTTTGTCTTCAGTTCTTTGCTTTTAGACTTTGTCTTCAGACCTTTGTAATCAGTTGATGTCTTCAGCTGATGTGATTATCTTCAGCAGTTGTAATGTCTGTGGGACTTAGAGGTTTTTCTGATCAGGCTCATTGGTTCTTTTGGTCCAACAACCTCAAAGGTGCTTCAACACTTGGTTTATGGTATCCAAAGAATCCTGACTTCACTCAGTATGCTTATACATATAGTGATTATGGTGGTTGTAACATGACTGCAAAGTCTACATCTGGGGATGTCAATTCCTTGGTGGAAGGGTTGTCTCATGGAAATGCAAGAAACAATCCTGTGTGTCTGCATCAACTACTGAGGCTGAATACATTGCTGCTGCTAGTTGCTGTGCTCAAGTGCTTTGGATTCAAAATCAGATGCTAGACTATGGATTTAACTTCAAGGAGACTCCTATCCACATAGACAACAATAGTGCTATCTCTATCACTGAGAACCCTGTGCAGCACTCAAGGACCAAACACATCAATATCAGGTATCATTTAATAAGAGATAACTATGAAAAGGAATTAATTAAACTAGTCAAAGTTCATACAGATGAACAATATGCTGATCTGTTTACAAAAGCTTTTGATGAACAGAGATTTAAATATCTAATATCAGCTATTGGGATGATTAACTTTGAGTAGATCTTTTCTTAAAACTAATTCTAATTATTTCTTAAAATATGTGTGTCCTAAGTTGTCTAGTTCATCACTTTCATAAGCTCATGTTTTATTTGGATATCAAATCCTTTTTGAAGATTTTCCTTAGATTCTTGAAAATTTTTTGATCCTTCGGAAGATATATTTCTTATCTTCGGAAGAAAATCATATCTTCAAAATAAATAACTGTCTAAGAAATTTTACCTTCGGAAGAAGTCTAAATCTATCTTCTGAAGCTTAAATCCTTGTCTCAGACACTTATTTGTTTTTAAGGACTTTTTTCCTTTCGAAGCAAACTTAACTCTCGGAAGCTTTGTTGTTTCATACACAAAGCATTCAAGTGTTTATTTCTCTTCCGAAGCAAAATTTTCAAGACTCTCAGGAAAATCTTCCGAAGTCATTTTAGCTTCGGAAGCTTTTTCATTAAAACTTCCGAAGATATTTTACCTTCGGAAGCTTTTCCAATTCCAAGAAAACTACTTTTTGAGCAAAAGTAAACTACTTTTTCAGAGGTGGGACCGACTTTCGGATTTCAAAGTTTATCCTCTTTCATTAACTTTGGTTCAAATCCCTTTTCACATAAATACCCAACGGTTCCCCCTCTTCCTCACTATCTTCTTCAATTCTACTATTCCTCAAACCTAATTCCCAAAACCGCCTTTGCTTTTTACCTTTCTTCAACCTTAAGCTTCTCAAATGGCCAACCTAAACCGCAGAAAAAACCCAGATTTCTCCATGCAACTTCACAGGTAACACAACCAGGTTGCTCTGTTAAGCTCTGAGAAAGATGAAAGTTTCTCAGAGATTTGTCAATTTTTAACTCTATCAAATTACTTCACCTCCCTAACCATTAATCCTCCTCTGTATGAGGATCATTTGCTTGAATTCTGGAAGACCTGCCAAGAGGTCATCATGGATGGAAAGAAGGCACTGTCTGCCACAGTGCAAGGGAGGACAATCTTCATCACTCTGGCCATCATCAATACTCATTTGCAGCTGGATGATGAAGAATGTGAGTTGTCCTTCCCAAAGAAGCTGTCAATCATTCCTTTGAGCAGATGGGCTATGAGGGAGATTTTTCTGTAAAGACCTTCAAGAAAGGAAAGGTCTCATCCCAGTGGAAATACCTACTCCATGTGGTTATCCACAGCTTGTCTAACAAACATGGAGGGTGGGACCAGATTCCTGAGGATCTCTCCTTCATAGTGCATGGAATGGTTCAAGGGGTCAAGTTCTGGTACTCTCAATTTGTTTATACCAATTTACTTGCAAACTTGGACTCCTTAGAGTATTACATGTTTCTTAGATATGTTCAAAACATTCTCAACTGTGAAGTGGGCTCACAGTTGAGGGAAACAGATAATATTCTTAAATTGGGACAGATGAAGCCCGGCATCTTTAAAATCATGAAGAAGCCAACTGTAGGCTTCTCAGGGGTAGAAACAGCCCTTGTCCCCAAAATGTTAGAGCTCATTGCTCAAGGTGACAACCTAGCAACACAAGCTCACCTATGCAAGTGGGTGATGCTACCAAAAAGGGAGAGAAAGTTATTGCAGCCACAGAACCTGGGAGTTCTTCATAGAGAATGGACATAGAGGACTCATCATTCTCACTTGCAATTGTGCATTCTCAGCAATTTCCTCAAGTTCACATTAATGTGGACTCTATAGACTCTATCATTAGGAGTCTCTTTGAGGAAGGTATACCAAGGGCTGTGTCATCTCCACCTTAAGGAACTTCAAACTACATCATAAGGTGGAGGTATGATGCTGATAGAAGAGCCCTTATTCTTCACAGAGTTCAAGGGCAACAAGAAGTATTTGACTTTCAAAATTTGAACTTCTATGAAGGTCTGGATCTAGTTAATATGCCACTTGTAAACCCAAGCAACTCAAAACAAGCTGACAGATTGGCTCAAAGAATCCAAGACAGGATCACTGCAGAGTTTAGCTTAAGAAGGAGACTTAGGCAATCAGGCAATGCCATCGGTCAACTGGATGTTGAGGTGGAGCCTAAGATTAGTTTCATAGGGGAAACCTTGACTGAAGGCCCAGTGGCAGAACCTGAGACCCATGTCTCATCATCATCAACTGCTGCAAAGATTCACATTCCTTCTGAGACACCTGTTGGTGAAGGTGTTTCTCAGCCTCTCTCTGGCCAGAGCATGGATGCTACACCAAGCAATAAAGGCCAAACCTCTATCCACCCTGAGTCACAAAGGTCTATGGGTGACAAAGGGAAAATGATTTTGACTCCTGAGGAAATTGAGAAGGAAGAGAGAGAGAGAGAGGAAGAGGAATCTAAGGGGAGATAGTTCCTCTGGGTCTTCAGGTTTTATGCAAGCTGCAATCAGGGCTGCCCCCAGACCAAATACTCAAGATGATGAGTTGAGGGCAGTCAGGATTACTTACCTGCAGACCAGGAACTATGACATTAATGAAATCATTTCTCTTCCCTTAGAACAACTAAATGAAGTGGCTGACATAGAAGTGTCAAGAGAGATGAAAGAAAAAGAGGATGCAAGGTTACTTATCCAATTCAAAGAGGAGAAGAGACAGAAAAGACTCTACAAGCATGCTCTTACTCTCTCCCCAGTTCAAGAAAAGCCTGTACAAGAAGATGTGGTTCAACAAGAACCTCAGGTAGACAAAGAAGAAGATAGGATCAAAATGATCAACTACCTGAGTGCCACAGGCTTCTATCAGGCAGATGCACTTCTTCCCTTGTCCTATGACTTTGTTGAGTTTGAGTACTTAAAACAACTTGAGCTTGAGTTAGTCAAGGAGAGAAAGACAACTAAGAAAAAGCTAAGGGAAGAAGAAGCAAAGCCAAGAGCCATCGAAGAAGTCTGTTGACAGACAAAGGATGATGAGCTTCTTGAAGCTATATGGATTCTCCGGAAGGAGACTTGGCCCTATGTCTCTATCCACAATGGATGAGCATATAAGGGTAATCAAGCAGAAGATTAAGAGTGGTGAACTGATTGACTTACACTCCCTTCCAAGTCAAGTCCCACCTGAAGTGGAGGTTAAGGTTGAACAACCTAAGACAACACAACCCGGACCTCCTTTTGAGCCTCAGCAAGCTTCATCTTCTTATCCACAGCAGGGTCAAACTCCCTCTCCTTCTGAACCTGTGAGGGAGGAACACCCAACTGAGAAAGACAAGGATGATCAACAAGGTGCTGCAGACCAGTCTTTTCAGTTAAAGTCATCTAAGAGGAAGAAGAGGATGGCTTCTAAACCAAAGTCTAAGAAGAAGAAGCCTAAATCATCTACCTCTACACCTCAGGTTGAGTCAGATCAACCTGAGGAAGTGCATGAAGAGGCAGCCCAATCAACTCCAATTCAAGTGGCTCCTCTTGCAGCTGAGACACCCATCTTATCCTGGACCTTCTCTACCAATTCAGAAAGATGGCATGTAATCAGAGATCAAGGTGTTGAGAATGTCTATACATGGCACGACATAATCAACTTACCTCTGCATGATCTCTTTGAGATGAGAAGATACTATGAAAGTCTGAATGATCCTGACCATCTAATGAAGAAGGGTATGGTCATGATTGTGCTGAAGACTACTAACATCTAAAGATCTTCTAAATGTTTTGGTAGCATCAGCCTAGGGGGAGTTTGTAAGGATTCCTTTAAGTCTGATGCAAACCAAAACAAACAATGTATCTCTGCAATCAATGCACTAAAGAACTAAAGTAGAAATGCTTCGGAAGTTTTACACCATGCACTAGAAATATTCTAAGTGTAAAATCTTCCGAAGCCAAGACCAATATCTTTCGAAGCCAAATATGAAGTCTTCCGAAGCCTCAGAGACAAAGTCTTCCGAAGCTTCATCCTATGAAGACAGATTTCTTCCGAAGACTTTTAGTAACATGCTTTATCTGATGTACTGTTTCATAAAGCTGGACATCTTTCCGCTGCATCTCTGTAAAGTCACCAACTTACATGAGTTGGTGAAAAGGTCAATGCTTTTGGTAACTGTACATTGAGGTCTTGAGTCTGTAACCTTCTACTTTATGTACTTTATCCTTTTTGTAATAGATAAGGATGTGAGCTATGGCATGTCATAGTCACAAGGTCAAAAGGCAGATATGCCTTTTGATTCTACAATTGATTTTGTTTGTGTCTAGTCAATTGTATCCAGCTGGCTTTCAAAGTATAGCCGGCTGTAGGTTGTAGTATAAGTATTCCTTGTTCTAGTATCTTTCTTTATGCTTTGTAACACTTGTAATAGAACTTGAGAAAGCAATATACTGCATCCTTGAAACCCAAATCTCTTGTTCTGTCTCTTTATTATTACTTGTGTTCTTTGTATCATTATTGTGGTTAATCCAGTTTACTGTTTGATTAAGTTTGGTTAATCTCTTCTTTGTGTTGTTGTGTTGTAATTGTTAAGCCCTTAGCCGGTCCTGCAAAAACCATAAAATCGAATATTGATATCGGTTTCTATAATACCAATACCAACAACGATGAGCGAGCTGGCTCATTTCGTCACGATACCGCAAAGGTAAGTGCACTTGCTATAGTCTACAATACCAAAAAAATGATTTTTAATACTATTCCGTTTTCAAAAAAATAAAAAATTAATCGGAACGTTGACCAAAAAAAGTTAAGCAAAACGTGCAGGAACGAAGGTTATCCCCTGTGAAGTCACTGGATCGGTAGACATCCGAGCATGTTCTTGACGGAAGGATAAACAACAACAAAAACCAAGAGACAATCAATAACACGAACTATCAAAAATTGGTTTCATTGATAAAACCTAACGATTACAAGCTCGTTACAACATAAGAATCAAGACTCTTGGCAAGGGGAGATCGAGCATGACCTCCCCTCTCATCCGGCAGCCCTAGGCCCCGGGCAGACTCCCTCCCCAAACCCTTGATCTCTCTACACATTGAAACTGGTATATATAGGCTTCAGCCCATATTAGATGCGACTGGGCCCATTCGTGCGATCGGACCATGCGTATGGTTCAATCGTACGACTGGACCATGCGTATGGTTCAATCGTGCGACTGGACCATACTTATGGTTCACTCTTACGAATGGCCAATCGCATCTCTCAGTCGCACGACTGGCCCATTAGCAAGGCTCAGTCGCACGACTGAGTCTCATTCGCATATGCTCCTACGAATGATCCAGTTTCATGTGTTTTCAACATATCAGGTGTATTATATTAAGCCTAGACTATTCGACAAGCGACGGACACACTATATATGACAATATATGCTCCAACAAATTCCCCCTTGGACGTTGCTTGCGAATAGTAGATAACACCTCTTACAATCTTCAGTCAATCTTTGCTCTGGTTGTCAATAGAATCAAACGAAAACCATATTAGCCAACGTTGCCGATCCGTCAGGTTGTTACAATATCCCTGAAAATGAATTTAGGCACAATAGCTTTCGTTTACTTTGCAGAACACCATCATAGCAGCACGATTTCCCATATGACTGATTTTTCCAGATAATGACATGAACAGTTTTCCATTGCTTCAATCTTCACACAGGCTAACATGATTAACATTAACACCTGTAGAAATTCCCCCTCACATTCAGCATATCCCAATATATAAACGTTGTACTCTCTTGCGTCTTCATACAGTGTATTGGGCAAAAGGTAGAAGGTTCCAATCCACAGCTGACAATCTCAACCAAATCAGCATGCATGTAGATTCTTCATCGGAAACCGGCTCACATCATCACTTTCTGATTGCGTCTTCAATCTCTCTATACATGGATTCCCCCTAAGAATGAGAATCCTCTCTGTGCGGATAGATATAACTTGATTGGCCCATAAATAGTCAGATGCTCCTGACTACCCCACAAAATCAGCACCGACAGCTGACATCTTCTCTTCTCTCTTTCGTGTTCCAACTTCATTCACCTATTCTGGAAGTCCGATGAATAATGGGGTATACATCACACTTATTTGACAAAAGAATCTCAGGGTGAATGTGCTTTGCTCATCCTCAAATCTATGCAAAAGGTAGTTCCAGACTTTTTTTTTTGTTTTTTTTTTTGGTCTGAAACACCGTTCATCCGTAGGACGTGAAGGACAAATATCACATTCCTGTGAATGGATGATACGAACGATATATTCATGAGACTGGTCATAAGACTGGTCCAGTAGCATGATTGGTCATAAGACTGGTCCAGTAGCATGACTTGTCATAAGACTGGTCCAGTAGCATCACTGGTCATAAAACTGGTCCAGTAGCATGACCGGTCATAAGACTGGTCCAGTCGCATTCCAGTCGTACGAATGGTCCATTAGCATGGTCCAGTCGCACGAATGGTCCATTAGCATGGTCCAGTCGCACGAATGGTCCATTAGCATGGTCCAGTCGCACGAATGGTCCATTAGCATGGTCCAGTCGCACGAATGTGTCTGCACGCAGATTTTCAGATCTGCAGCCGCCAAAGCTGCCAAAAACCCTAATTTGATGAATTTTACATGAACCGAAACAAAATAGACACAGATTCGCAAGGGTCATAGGAACGTGGTTTCGAGTTCGATTTTAACATAGAAACAACACACGTAACAAGATCTGAGCAAAACACGAAGAACACGAAGTGGGTTTAACGTCAAGATCTGAAATTAGATCCAGAAATCAAGAGCTCGGGTTGCTAGAATGATTGTTAGATCATTCCAGCAGTAACCTGCTCTGATACCAATTGTGAAGTCACTAGATCGGTAGACATCCGAGCATATTCTTGACGGAAGGATAAACAACAACAAAAACCAAGAGACAATCAATAACACGAACTATCAAAAATTGGTTTCATTGATAAAACCTAACGATTACAAGCTCGTTACAACATAAGAATCAAGACTCTTGGCAAGGGGAGATCGAGCATGACCTCCCCTCTCATCCGGCAGCCCTAGGCCCCGGGCAGACTCCCTCCCCAAACCCTTGATCTCTCTACACATTGAAACTGGTATATATAGGCTTCAGCCCATATTAGATGCGACTGGGCCCATTCGTGCGATTGGACCATGCGTATGGTTCAATCGTACGACAGGACCATGCGTATGGTTCAATCGTGCGACTGAACCATACTTATGCTTCAGTCTTACAAATGGCCAATCGCATCTCTCAGTCGCACGACTGGCCCATTAGCAAGGCTCAGTCGCACGACTGAGTCTCATTCGCATATGCTCCTACGAATGACCCAGTTTCAAGTGTTTACAACATATCAGGTGTATTATATTAAGCCTAGACTATTCGACAAGCGACGGGCACACTATATATGACAATTTATGCTCCAACATCCCCCCCACCCACCCAGGTGACGGAGTTACCGGGACATCGAGAACAAAAAATTAACACACACCACAAATTTATTTTTAAACCTATCAAATATTAATTTAGTAAATGAAATGTATGTATTGATGAATCTTTAAATGTTGGTATTTTTAATTCAGAAATTCATAAATAATATTTATAGATACTTCATTATGAATTGAATAAAGTGTAATCAAACACAATAGATTGATGATCTCCAATGTATTTTTTTTTATCAAAGTATGTATTGTATCTTATTGATACTCTTTCTAGAACAAAAATCTTAGAAAAAGGTATGTAAACCAAAAAGAAACCTAAATGAATCAAATATCAATTTGTAAACAATAGCGATCATCAAAATCTTAAAATAGCAACTTAACTATAGCAATGAAGTTGCATTTTAAGAACCTAAATGAATCAAAATATCAATTTGTAAACAATAGTGGTCAAAATCTTAAAATAACACTTAACTGTAGCAGTGAAGTTGCATTTTATATAGTATATAATCGTGATGATTTACATCTTTATTTATTATATATTTTTTATACGAAAGTTTATATATCTAGTTTTCTACTTTTTCCTCGCTTAATATGAAGAGAATATGAAAGATTGTATCGTTTATTTTTTTATAATTATTTAATAACTTTTTAACAAAATTATATCACATTATAAACATTTTTTTAATAATTTTATATAACTTAACTCTGCAATATAAACATGATTATTTTATGAGAAATTACGAAACAAACATTTGACCAAACTAAATTACCATTATAACCATTGAAAACTAATTTACAAAACAGAACAACCAATAAAAATGAGCCACGTGACCATTCCTCGCCAGTGGGTGAGGAAAATCCATAATCCCTCTCTGAAAAGGTGACTGGGCGAGGGATTTACATAATCCCTCGCTGACGTATCGGGATTTACTAAAATTGTTGAGTATACGTAATCCGAATCATCTGTTTATCTAAAAAATTATAAAAACTTTTAAAAAATTAAATATTTACTATTAATTTAATATTTAATTCAACCCGTGATAAAAATGTATTTCTAAACTAGTAAAATGAATAAAGTAAAAAACCAAATTTGATAAGTATGTTAGAGGAAACTTGTATTATATAGGGGAAATCACATTAATAACAAATTTAAGTCCATAAAAACAATAAATGAAATTTTTTTAAAACTAATGATTTTTAATATTTGGTAAATACTTTTTTAAAATTTTGTATTAATAAAAATAAAAATCCTAAGCGAGTAGTGGTATTTATTTCGGAAATTACTACTTCTGGCAGGAATGGGACATGTCAGCGAGGAACCACTGAAATTGCGACACGTCAATCCCTCGCCTAGTTACCTCTTCAGCGAGAAACCACTAACATTTCGACACGTCAGCGAGGGATTATTTAAATCCCTCACCCAGTCACCTTTTCAGCGAGGGATTATAGATTTTCCTCGTTCACGTGGCGAGAAACGGACACGTTCTCATTTTTATTGGTTGTTTTTTTATAAATTTTATTTTTTCAATGGGTTATAATGGTAAATTTAAGTTTTTGGTCAAATGTTTATTTGTGGTAATTTCCTTTATTTTATTAAAGTTATGAAGATAAAAGTACTTTCTGTGAACAGGTTCGAGTACAATAACAAGTGGCCCTCATTCCAAGAACAAATCCCACATGACCAATTTGTGTTGCACGTTTTTGACCATCTTATAAATCTAAATTGTACTATGTTATTAGTCTACACTACAACTTCGAAGTTTGGCGTACTCACACATCTAGTGTTTAATGAACACTAATTGTGAGGTAACAACTCTTTAAGGTGTATGTACAACCCTTTCAAGCACCATATTAACATTCAATTTCTTATTAGCATTACTCCTTCTAGGTTCTCTATAATAATACAAACATATATAATATCTAATTATCTATATTAATAGTGGAAGGTTAAAAAGAAACCATCAAGAGAAAAATAATGAAACTGCCCTTAAACAATCATAAATTTTATAAACATTTTATTTTTTGATTGTCTAAAGAATATTTGAGTACATTATGACCACATTATTTTAAGTATTTATATATTATTTTAAATTAAATCTCTCTTATCATGACGGGATGAATATTGAGTTATATATACGTGAACTACGATTTTTTCATATATAGCTCCTACTTACGCATACGTAACCCTTTAATTTTCATTGTTTTCAAATAAATTGTGTTTTTTTCTCAAAAACTCTCCCCTATATTAATTGCAAGGTAAAACTAATATTTAAAATAATTTCTATTTATAAAAGAGTAAATTACATGAAGGTCCTTGTGGCATCTCAAATTTTTTGGATTGACTGATCAAGTATAAGAACTACATGTTTAATCCCTGAAGAATGTGAGGGGGTAACACAGAAGGTCCTTAAGATAGATGACCGTCTATTTTTCCCGTTGAGTTCGATCATATGCAGGTCACGTGAGGACGTATTGGTCATTTTAAGTTCTTTAATCTTGTTTAATGTTTTACTATAAAGCATACACATTACACAATAAACATATTAACAAAGCCAAACAAAATCAAAACGATTTACAACGGAAACAACCCCCAGACATTGTAAAATACAACACCATATAATTAGGTAACGGGTATAAGTATGTAATACAACCAGTGAAGGATTCAGGATTTTTAGTTAGTGGGGTTGGATCGGTCAAAACGGGTCGGATATAATGGGTCAAAATGGGTAGTTGAATTTAATTTTACGCACTATAATAGTTCTTAAACAAATACTCAGTTTTAGTAACGTTTAAAAAGTAATACAAATTAAACTTCTTATAACATAACTTGGTTTTTATGTTTAAATTTTAGTTTATTTCATAACTAGAAAACAATAATCTAGTACATTGGATCTTGATGACTCATGAAGTATCTTACCTCTTAGCCTTAACCAACAGTTGTGATTAAATGTGTGCTAACAATGAACCCACGTACTACAGTCACCAATGTTGTGTACAGGAAGACAAAACAGATCAATTAAAGTTGCGAACATGATTATATTTGTGCTCAACGATAGGGGCCTAACTACATATTTGTTTAGAGTACGAAGAATTTTTATCTTACTTGCTTATCTTTAGTGGTGGCCTTTTCACCGACTAAGGTATTAATAGATCCGCCCAAAAGACAACCCTACATAACCGAGTAAAGTTACTGACTCATTTTTGACAACTCAAGATCACAAATATGTGTGACTATACAATTTGCTAATGATAGGGCCACAACTATGTGCATCATAATTATATAGTTGTCTTGCATGATTTTAAAAGAAGTGCAAAGCATAACTATGTAACAAAACATTATACTCGTGTAGGTTTGGTTGAGAAATTATGTTGATTGCTTGCAATACTAAATGTAGACCGACGTATGTATGCATGTGTAGATAATAAATATACATGTATGTGATTTAAACAAACACTCAAATATAAATGCATTTTTATTTAAGAATGTATGTATGCAAGTTTTAGAGTACAATTACACGGATGATCCTGAGGTTTACGTATACTAAAATTTCACCTTCCGTCCTCACCACCACCACCGTCCACCAATCACCATCAATCCTCATCCTCGCCACCACCACCACCGCCACACACCACATCCTCACCAGTGCAACCCCCGTGTTTGCTCACTTTCTCCTCTAGCATCGGCGAGAATCTTTTTCTTCCGTGGCATGAGACAAAAGATGGGGTGGAGGTTGGGGTACTTTGGTACTACGAAGCAGGGCCGGCCCAATAGCTTTGTAACCAAGCTAGGGCTTTGGGCCTTCATATATATATATATATATATATATAGATAGATATATATATATATATATATTATATTATATATATAGAGAAATCTCTATATATATATAAGAGATCTAGATATAGAGATATAGATACTAGAGTTAGATCTCTATATATATATATCTATCGCTATATAGATCTCATCTATATCTATATCTATATCTTCTCTCTATCTATATCTCTACTATCTCTATCTCTCTATCTCTACTCTCTATCTATCTCTATATAGGCCCTTCTAAATTTAAAAAAGAAATTATATGTATACGTTTAATAGGCCTCAAAATTCAACAACCCACTAAATTGTGAATACATTTAATGGGCCTTCATATATTGCACTAACATTAAGCGGCGCCTAAAGAATTTAGGACTGATTCTTTCTCACTTTCTCAAAAAAAAACGAAGGGTCGTGGTGATTTTCCAGCCTATGGCGATTACAATTTACAAGATCCATAGCAGCATTGTTTTACTCTGCGACTCACTCTATAATTTTCAATTCAAGCGAATGATTACGATTTCCTTTCTTTCTTTCCAATTAAGCTTATAATCCTCAAAACAGCATTGTGACTATCGTTTCTTAGTTTCTTTGAATTTTGATCATGTATTGCTATTTCAACATTTCATTGCGATCGGAGTCACCAAAACTTTGAATTTCTTTATTTGATTTGAGTGACGAGCACAAGACCTGCAAATAGAAATACGACGAGCTACTCTAATCAAGTTAGTGTTTCTAGTTTGCTCTTGTGATGAGCCAACAATTCGATTGGGTATTTGATAATCGGGTTGGGATTTGTTTTGTTTTTAAATTCCTGACTTTGAATTCTTTAAATTAGTGTTTCTGTGATAATGTATTGGATATTTATTTGAGTAGTTTATGCTTATCTAATTTGTTTTGATTACTTAAATAGCTTGAGTTTGATTTATTTGATTAATTTATTGCTTATCTAAATATTCTATACATACACTATTAAACTTTAAAAAAAATTAACTCTGCCTCTCAAGCCCGGATAAAGATGAAGGGTTAAAAGGGTCTCATTTTTTCGGTTTGCTTTGGGCCTCCAAATACGTTAAAGCCGCCCCGCTACGAAGATGGGTGAAGATGGGGTATTGTTGCAGGGTGGTGTTATTGAAGGTTTGTCGGATAATGTGTGTCGAAAATGCGAATTAGCTAGCCGGATAGAAGGTGGGCTTGGGTAGTTTGGTAATTTCTATTTTCTTTAATTTTTTTTTTATTTTTTAAATGGAGAGCTAAATGGTCATATAAAGAGGTTAACGTCCAATAATAACCATAATTGTTACAAACTTTTGAACTAAACATGTAATTTTTCATAACAAAAGATGAATTTTAATAAGTTTAAGGACCATCAATGTCATTTACTCTATATTTTTGTTAAATAGCTAGGAAATTTCATAATGTAAGAATCATATCTATTTTAATATACCAAATGTCTAGAAGGTACATGTCATTTTTTACACTGTCCACGTAGCCTCCACTTAGGACTTGTATAAGTGTCATCATAGAATAAAAGTTAATTATTTAATGATACATAAACGCGAAGGATAATCTATATCATTTTCAAACTATAAAACGGATTTATTGATAAATTAAAAAATATGTTCTTTTATCAAACTACGTAAAAACAAAATTTTATGGAATATAATTAAAGTTTTTGAATACAAAGAACCTTTAAAATTGATATTTTCAAAAAAAAATATTAAAAACATTTGGAGGGTTAAAAAACATTTTTTTTTACAGAAAAATCTTTAAAGACGAAAGGTTAGAAAATTGTTGTTATTGTTTATTTTTCTAAATTAGTTAATTATAAGTAATTTTCAAACATATTTAACTTAAAAATTATTTTATAATTTCTAAACATTACTAAATATTATTAATTTAATATTTTCATTCGGTGCGTGTAATACAGAGGTTTTAAACTAGTGAAGAATAAATTATTTATTTTTCAACTTGAATATGGGTGTGGGTGTTGATTGTTTGTAATCTGAACACTGCATTAAAGATTGCTCGACGTTACTTCTTTAATTAACTTCGATGTAGACGACAATTGTATGGATGTTTTCTTGTGCCTATGTGACAATTTATTTCTGTATACGACCATTATTTCATGCTTTTCGATACCTTTCAAGGATGGTTTTTTGATGTTCTTTTGTAAATGAGTGGATCAAATAGAGTTAGAAGTCCCGTCACAACGCAAGAGATTGAAGACAGTTGTGGAGGTCTTCACGCTAAAAATGTGTTTTATGAGGAGAGACATAATTAAAAAGGACAAATTATTAATAAATGCATGTTCGGTTCTTTAGTAAAACTAAAATTAACCTATAAGAATTAAATCTTTTCGTTTAAAATGTTAGGGTGCATACCCATAAAAA
Source organism: Flaveria ramosissima (assembly GCA_025215565.1). NCBI lineage: Eukaryota > Viridiplantae > Streptophyta > Magnoliopsida > Asterales > Asteraceae > Flaveria > Flaveria ramosissima. Next base: position 147,201 of record JACVEC010000280.1, on the reverse strand, counting down.
AAAATATGTCAAAGATCTTACGGCTCTAATTGATTTAATTTTTTTTTAAAAGCCAATGAAAGAAGTTTATTAAAAAAGGACCAGTAAGTAGCTAGGCCAATGATACATACGCCAATAAAGTAGGGAATACAAGACTCAATACACTATACTGCATATCTCAAACTTACACCATTGATCCCATGTAATATGCTTAGGTTTGGCCCGGTTTTTATTCATAGAAACTCATATTTTTTATATCTCCAAACACATTGTCCAACATTAACTGTACTTTATTAAAGGCAATATCATTACGGGCATTTCAAATACATCAAATTGTCGTTAGTATAATAGAATGAATTAACTTTCTCTTTTTTTCCGAACCCAAGACGTGCTTATGTATTTGCAGCAAATCCCTAACATCAAAGACATAGAAGGATGGAATATTGCACTAACTTTTGATCTTTAAGATTTCTTTATTTAAACCTAAGATAAGAGATCTCCTATAATATTAGTTTCCTTCTGATGTTGTTTCTAGGTAAGTCAGATTTGAAGCGTCAAACCAGTATAAGCGGTTGACATACTATTTCAAGAAAATCCACTCGGGTATTAAAAGTAGTTTCAATATCGTTCAAAAACAAAATAAAATTTTAAAATAAGATTTATACGCGTATTGAATATATAAAAAATATAAAATGATGTTATGACCTTAGCTAAAAAAAACAGCTGACTAAACTAAATAGTCACACTTTGTATGATTATTAATGGCTGACTATGTGATGAATAAAATTATATGTAATAAAGAAACAATTGAGATTATAAGTGACATAATTATAATGCTTTTCATTCTAACAATACTAATAATATTATTCATACATATTTTAAATTAAGAAGCAGTTTTTTATTAAATTAAAAACTTAATAATTTTCATTAAAAACACACTTTTTGAAAACCAAACTTTTTTCATAAAAATACATTTTTTCTGACTTTTATATAGTTTCATTTTTGTTATAAAACAATTTTCTTATAATGAAATGTTTAAAATTCTTTTTTAAAATAATATTATTGTTTAACTACTTAAAATAGTTATTTATATGTAATGTCAATCATATTTAAGCTTCACGCATCGTTTTGTAATACATAAAATTTTACTTATTAATTATTTAATATTTTATTTACTCTATCATGTAATACACGGAATATTAACCTACTATGTTCACATATTAACCTTGAAATATTAAACAATTTTACAAAAAGATTAATTATTTTTTTTAACTACTTATCATTTATTAATGGATGATTGAGATATCTATCAGAATCATGATACTTTATTTTTTTTTCTCGCTCAATAGTGACATAAAAATATTGTTTATTTATTTCAACATTTTTTTGTAACTTCTTATTTTAACTCAAATATATTTCTTATAATATGATTATTTTATTGAAAATATGAAATAAAAAAGCATCTTTTGTGAACATGGAGGACAAAAACAAGTGGTCTTCATCCTAAGGAACAAATCCACGTGACCAATTGTTGCATGTTTTTGACCATTTGTAAATCTAAATTCTACTCTCTATTAGTATTCAAGTAACTATTAAAAAGTAGTTATCCTAACCCTTTACCCTTGATGGTATTTCTTTATCCAAACATATAGTATCTATATTATGTGTGCATACCACCATTAGCATAGCCTTCTGTGTATGTTTTTATTCTTAAAAGTGGTAAGCCTCACTTGAGGTATATGAAATAGATTTAACTTAAAAGCAGGATATAGATTAGGCCCATTCAAAAAAACTACTTTTGTATGCAAGTCAATTTGACAATCTCTTACTAATTATCGAGAGTTAACCCTTTAGTTTTTTTAATGGAAAACTTTGAACATTTCCAACTAGGTCACCACCCAGCCTCTGTTGAGTTCGTTTTCTGGTGTCTAGCCTCCAAAGTCCATTGAAATCTACTTCTAACGAGTGAAGTGGTTCAGATCAAGAGGTGGAGATTGACGGTTTTCAGGGTGCAAAAGTTTCAGAGTGACGGATCTGATGGTAAATTTCAACGTTCTGCTTATTGTTTTTTGTTACATAAGCTTTCACGTCATAGAAAAAAACTAACGCTGTTAACTCTCAGTTTGTAAATGATAGTTGAAGAAAAATAAGCTCAAAGTTGGAAGTGTTTGTAAATATTTACTGAGTAGAAATTAATCCCGCCCAATAAATAAAGTTATGATTATTTAAATCCAATAACCCTTAATTAAACAAATAGTTTTTTTAACGAATAACACCTTATAAGTTTAAGTTTAAAAAATAACAATGTTAGGATCTCTAATTGTTAATTTGTAACAACTTTGGGTGTGCTCCAATACTGACTTCATGTAAAAGTTTTCATAAAGTTGTGTAAAAAGAAAAATCTATATTTGGTGTTTCTTTTGGTTCTTGTTCTTTGTCCACATCCTTGGCTTTCTAGTTTCTAGCGACCCCTCATGTTCAAATTATTGGTGAGTCTCTGCAATTGCAAATCTCTCGCTTCACAAACCCTTAACGTTGTTGAATTGTACCATTGAACCTTTGAGCCACTGCTAGAACACTGACTGCAAAGTTAAGTTGTTGTATTTCGTCTTTAGCTTATTAACGATTGTCAATATTCAAAATGTACCAACATCAATGTTGTCCCACCTCGTTAGTTTCTTTCTTGACCATAAACTCCACTCGATTTGACGAAGTTATCATACCAAAGCAACCTTTGTTTGACTTAGTAGAATGAAACCCACGGCCTATTCGAAAGGTAACCTTGATTTTCATTTTATTTTGGACCGTAGGTTAAATAGGTATTAGGGTTGAGACGAAAATAGCGGACATGATGAGGGGTTAGACTGTAGCTTTTTATTACTATTTTGTAAGTAAATTACACAGATAGTTCATTAGTTTCTAAAAGTGTGAACATGTTATTTTGTATAAAACTAATAGAATTTTAAATAATGTTAGTGTTAAACCGTAAAAGGTGTTACAAATTGATAATTACAGTGTCATCCTTGTTACTTTAAGTTAGACCTCAATGGTATTAATTTCATCAAACCACAAAAAAAATTTGTGTAATCAACTCTATACTAAAAGAAATGACAACCATCGCGTCTGTCTGTAGGGTCAATTTATCTATCTATATATAATTATTATATAACAATACGTATTTTATTTTAAAAGTTCTATAAAAAACTCTCTTGATTTTTTCCTCAAGAACCCATGGCAAATAACAAATTATAATCATTTCGATCTAAAATGGAAAGCAAGTTATGAATATTACTGGTCAAAAGATTGCATTCAACAATATTAACAAATACAAATGAAATATAGAGGATTTAAACTAGAGAACAACTTAAAGAGATTTGGAAAATAGAACATGATATGAACTATGTAATTGGCTCGACTATGTAATTTATTTCACATAACCGAATGAAATTCTGAAAAAACCAAGTAATATTCATAACTATGTGTGACATCACCATATAGGTATGTGTCATTATGTGAATTTCTTATTTTGATATTGCTATATTCTAGCCACAATTATGCGCATCATAAGCATAACAGCATATAGTGGCCTTGCATGTTGTATGATTCATTTTGAATGCAAAAGAGCACAATTATGTATCACACCACTACATAGTCGTGTGGTTTTCCCTTAGAAGTTATTTTGATTCGTACCATGGGTATAACTATCAATGACAGAACTACTTTGGGGAGGAGTGTGTCAGTAGATATCATTTTTCTTCGGTTCCAAGTAAAACATATAATATGTGAATTCTGAATGACATCGATCTTTTAAGATTGACACCATTGTTACTTAAAGAAAAAATCATGACACGTTATTGTCGGCCACATAAAATAGCATATGTTCAAAGACTTCACGTCTACACACTACTAGGAGGCTAAGTATGCGTCACAAAGGAAGGTTCAAGGGAACACCTACCTATCATGCAACACTCAACTGCTCACTTTTTGGAAAATTGATTTTCATTCATGTGAGGGAATATTGGAAAATATTGATATTATTAAAATTAATATGATTTTTAATATTTATTCAAAAAAATTAGTGTGTTGAATGTGATATCAATGCTCGTAAATTAGGATTGGTATTAGAAATTATGGTGTGGGAAGTTGTTCCGCATTGAAGGAAAGAAAGAATGTAAAGTGATTTATATTCTATAAACTTTTGATTATATTGTTTCCAAAAGTATCACATTGAGTGATTTGCCAATGATGCAAACTCGCACTCGCACTCATGTGCGCGCGTCGCGATGTGAGCATGTGGGCGCAATGTGTCGCTTTGATGGCGCACTTTGCACTTCGCAACCGCTTGAGAGCCGCCTTAGTACTTTTGAAGGCAGGTTCGAGGGTCTGGTCAAATGCGATTGACCTTGGTGCGTGGTCTGAGTCTATGTGGTTCAAAAAAATTGTGAGTTGTAATAGTTTGGTTACATGTTGACCGAAACAAATGACAGTTACTGACGATTTTAATGAGCAGTTAGGATTTCAAATCAATGACTGACTGGACTTTTACAATTTGAGTTCCCTATATATACTGAGGGTACCTCAGTAGACAAGACACGTCAACACAACTCGAAAATCTACGGCAAACAGGTTTCTTTAAAATTCGTCATCCATCTCTGGTTTCTCTTCTACAATAAAATTCGGGTTTTAAAAAATCCCTGACAGGCACAAGTGCTTCGGTTGTGTACCCTAAGAAACAAAATAAGTTCTCTTGAAAGACTCAAAATTTGTTTTAATCGCCCTCGTGTCTAACACGATCCACAACATTTTACATTTCTGTTTATTTATAGTTGTAAAGAGCATTAATATTTAGTATTTATAGATATTTTATTAGTTTAATTGAACATACAAGAAATAAGAGCATTTTAGCTTAGAATTCATTTTTTTTTTCTAAACTAAAGAAATAAAATAAAAAAGTCATTTGTTTCGTCTTAGTTTAACTCCTTTTTAATTTTAGATCAACATTTTTGTTTAAGCTTACCTAAAAGAAAAATAAACATCTTTTATATTAGTGAAAAGATTTTTAAAGATATAAAAGACGTTTTTCTTTGTTATTTACTTTATTTAATAATGAAAAGTAAAATTTAAGCTAAACTCAAAAGACCTTTTTGATATTATTTTAACGAGAAAATTGATTAGTTTATAAAAAAACACTCGTATAAAATGATCCAAAAGGTTACTTACTTTAATGAATGGTTACGAATCTTTCCCATGTGAAGTACGTTTTAGGAAAGACATAAGATACACCTTCATGTGTAAACTGTATATAGAAAGAACTTAAGATCTTAAATTAAATGGCATAAAATATTGTGTTTTTTATGTATTTTTTTTTTTAATTAAAAAGTTAAAGTTATCAAAACACTAGAAGATATAAATGTTAACTACCTTTATATTATAATTGAAAAGGATATTAATAGAAAGGAACATGAAGAACACACGAGTCTTGCGAATGACGTATTTTTCCAATTTTGTCGTTTAATAACTGGTTAATGTATTAAAAAAAACATTTTTATATTAATGTTCCATAAAAATCGCTTAATTCGATTTTGGTATTTTAAGTGTCTCAACTTGCAAATCATAGGTAAATCACTAAACTAACTTTAAAATTTAAAGTCTATAACTTGCACACCACTTTAATTTTTTTTCTAAAATAATTATTAAGGAACATATACGGTGCACCTAAATATTATCAACTTATTATATGTCATGCTATCACAATGGTGGTTTCAACCTTTATAAGAATACCAGCTACGTACAACTGGGGTTGTTGGCCCAGTGACAAGGGATTTAAGGTGAAACATTTCATATGTGCATACAATGTATAGACATAATTAAAGTATTAAACTTACTATACTTAGAGGTATAGTCCACCACGTCAAAACCCTTCTACATATGTGCATACAATGTATAAACATGCATATGTTGTTTACTTAAAAAAAAAAAATTGTTGACGTATATAGCAAGTTTAATAAGGCATCATCAACAAAGGTGTTTTATGACCAAAGTAACAATCTTCATTAACGAAAAGATGTTTATCATGATGTAGAAGATTAAATAAATTCAAGAAATATTCAATTTGCATGACGCTTATAACTAAATAGAGTTATTGGATTTTAATAATCTTAACTTTCATTTATTTGCCGAGATTAATCCCAATATTACAGTCACTCCTAACGTTGAACTTATTTTCCTTCAATGATCACTTACTAACCGAGAGTTAACTCTCGTTAGTTTTTTGATGAAATGAGGCTAACTTTAAGCCATTTTTCAACTCCAGCACCGTCTAATCTCAATTAGGTTCGTTTTCCATTTCCATTGTTTAGCCTCCGTCATCACCTGAAATCTACCTCCAACGAGTTTGATGGTTCAAATCAAGAGGGGGAGATTGACGGGTTTTTGGTGCGGAAGTTTCAAATTGACGGACCTGATGATAGATTTTAACTTTCTGTTTAATGTTTTGGCCACAACAACAGTCCACGTTATCAAAAACTAACGGGGTTAACTCTCCGTTAGTAATGGATCGTTAGAGGAATTAACCTCAAAGTTTGAAGTATCTGTATCTGTAAATTTACTGAGTTGGGATTAGTCTCGGCCAATAAATGAAACTTGGGATTATTAAAATACAATAACCCTTAAAAATACACTTAACACACACTTATATATATATATATATATATATATATATATATATCCACTAAAAACCATATTATAAATGAAAACCAATGGCTACATATATATGTAAGTACGTGTTAAAAAGTGTACAACTAAGAGTTACATACAAGTATGATTTATATATGTAAGTACGTGTTACCAAGTGTACAACTAAGAATTACTTACATGTAGCTCCTACAAGTTACGTATACGTAAGTCGTTTCGTCATCATCGACGTTCCTTGGAGTTTATATGAAAAATATGTAATGACCTTGAAAAATATGGTTGAATTATACTTAAATATACTTTAAAACAATTAGAAAGTTAAATCAATTATAAATTATGTGATTGGGTAGTTGTGGTTTTCAAGGTTTTTAATTAAAACAAGGTTTTTATTTGATCCCTCCTCTCTCTTTCTCTCTCTCTCTCTCTCTCTCTCTCTCCCTCGCTCCTCTCTCTCTCTCTCTCTCTCTCTCTATATCTCTCTCTATATATATATATATATATAGATATATATATATATATATATATATATATATATATATATATATATATATATATATATTTAAAAGGATCAAGAAACCTTTAGAAGGGGTCTCGATGAAGTGTAAAGCCTCGAGGGCCACCCTCCAACCCTGATGAGTCAATCACACGTTGGACAATTTTTTACTTCATTTTCTTGTGAAATATGTCTGCTATATATTAATATAATATGTTGTATCATGTTTACCGTAAAACTAGCTAATGTGCTATGAAATACATCGCTTAAAACAAGTCATGAGTATGATAGTTCACCTAGATATAAGATTTGTGCAACATAAATTAAGGATCGTAGGTTTGAGATTATACCAACAAAATGTTTTTTAATAACCATCAAATTTTATAAACAAAAATAAATATAAAAAATAAAATTTGTTGGACCTACCACTACTAATAATAATGTCAAAGATAAAAAGATGCATAAAACCACATGAAAGTGAATGGTGGATTGCAATCTGTGTAGGTGGTGGTCATGACCATTATATTTATTAACATAATAATATAAGAAACTATGTGCATATATTAAACCATTCATTAGAATACCCCTCAATCCCCCACCAACACCCACCAACATTTTAGCTAGTTGAATATCTACACCTACTAAAAACTGTTAAACCTTCGACGGAATTTTCCGACAAAAAATTCTATGTTGGAAATTTCCGACAAGTTTCCAACAAAGAAAACTTCAGAGTTCTAGCTAGTGCTAACATGAAGAACTCAACTCAATTCAAACAATGTTCATCTTGGACCTCATCTGCCGCAACCACCACCAATTACTCTGCCGCATTGGCAACCTCTACCTCTACTACCCCGCCACTACCGGAACTATAACACATGCCTTAAACGAGTGCAAGTTCCTAAAAAGCTCGATAAGGATTCGAAAGAGAAATAATACCAATGAGGAAAAAGCACTATGTAGAAATGGTAGTGGTGGTGGTAGTAGCGGTGACAGCAAAGAGCACCCAACATATTATGGTGTAAGAAAAAGAAGTTGGGGCAAATGGGTTTCAGAAATCCGCGAGCCACGTAAAAAATCAAGAATATGGCTTGGGACATACCCAACTGCCGAAATGGCGGCTCGAGCTCATGATGTAGCGGCTATAGCCATAAAGGTACCTCAGCTAACCTCATTTCCCTAATTTAGCTCATCTACTTCCTAAGCCAGCCACAAGACTACCCAAAGATATCCAAGACGCCGCGGCTAAGGCTGCAGCGATGACATGTGTTGATGGAGCCGAGCCAGATAGCCAACACGTTGTTCTCACAATCACTCATTAACCACTTTATTATCACAAAGTTACACCGATGGATCCAAGCCTGAAAGCCAAGAAAATGGCTTCTGATGACGATACTTTTTTCGACTTGCCGGATCTTTCTCTCTGTCATGCTGACCCGAGCAGTGGCTACTTTATGGCTTCGTCTTGGCGGCTGGGCGGCTGTGTAGATAACGACTTTAGCCTTGGAGCCGATGAGCCGATTCTTTAGGAAATATACTAGCTAGCTTATAACAAAATAATAAATTAATGATTGTGCAAGTTGCTAGAGTACGCACACCATTTGGGAATATCATATATTTTGCAAGTTATTTAATTTTCTAATGTATCTATAAATAATAAAATCGTAATAGTAAGATATTTAGCAAGGATTTGTTATCAAAACATAACAATAAAATAAAATAAAATTTCCATACATCGACTAAGACTTGCTACTACTTGTATGAGGACACCATGCACTCAAGATTGTGACATCTTATTAAATACTTTAATGCATGAAAAGCTTTTAATTTATGTATGTTTGTACACTACAAAATATGATTATTACGAATTCGACAGATTTCTCATGGATATGAAGCTTACAAGAACGACTAATCATGGGTATAGCATTTCCAGAACCGCTTGGCGGAAAATTAGACCGTCATTTTGAAATCTTGTGGTGATGACAAGTCGTTAGTATAGTTAACTGTGATTTTTTTTCTTTTTCTTCTTCCTTGCCGTTCTCACTAAATGAAAATCCAGACAGTGTCGTTTAGGTGGATCATGTCGTAATGACATGAGGTCAGTATAGGCTACATTTTCTTAACGTTTGCCTTAATTGTATTAAGAGTAATTTATAGATTTCATTGTTTATGTATGTAACTAATTATAGATTAGGTCATTTATCTTTATTAATTACACTAAAATTTCTTAAACTAAAGGGTTTATACACTTCAACAATAGCTCCCAATGCAAAATTTCTTAAACTAAAGGGTTTATACACTTCACCATCAAAATCTCTATAATCAATTCTTCGTTTGACGCAAAGCGTATGAAAGACAAGAAAGAAGAACGTGTGTGATTGAGTCTGATTGAAATACTTACCATCAACAATAGCTCCCCAATGCAATATTAAGGCATCAACAAATTCAAGAATCAGGTTGTTGAATCCGTTCATAAACAAATTCCCGATTACATTAATTGAAAATCTAACAGCAGTTAGAGTAAAGGACGTAAATATTACAAACATCAAACTTAAGGACGTTGTGTGTAATTAATGAAGATTAAGGACCTAATTTATAGTTACTCCAACCATTAAGCATGAAATCTATAATTTACTTTTGTATTAATGAAAAAGGTAAACAGTGTCGTTTCTTAATCCCCTATTGCAATGACATGCGTTGTTTGAACTTGCTGCTACTACCCGAAACAGAAACCAAAAACAAAATTGGTTTCCGTCTTTTGGCTGTTGAATTCAGGTCTTTCAATCTAGTCGAAACCAAAAACCGAACTAAATTTGAATTTAGTTCAGTTCGGTTTTAAAAACACTGATCCCAAATCAGTTATACAGAATCACAAACCAAGAGCACCAATGAACACCACCACTCACACGAAGAGTACAACCTCAAGATGCACGTGGTACAAGCCATTTACCTTTCTGACAAGTCACTAAAACACTACTTTTCCATAATATCATTAAGCATGTTGACCATTTTTACAAGTCAACGACATTTTTTTAAAAAAAAACAAAAAAGAACCAAAAAAACCCACCAAGGCACAATGAAAGAGAGTTTTTTGATTCAATAAATCAGTAAACTGTTTATATATTATTAGGTACCAAGTTGCTAAAAACAAAATATAGAATCAAACCAAAACAACAAACTTTCACTACACTAAAAACTAACACAAACTGCAAAATCAACAAAACTAAAACCAGAAGCGCTAAATCCATGCCGATTAGTTCTGGAATGAAAACACCATTTGTATTTGTTTCCGAGAAACATTTTTCATATTATACATCTGTAGCTGTGTTCAGTTGACTGGCGCCATTGACCTGCAAAGTCCGGTCCAACATCAACCGGGTTGACCCGATTAAATGTAAACAGGTTTGACATCATTAGCGCCAAAACTTGCAGCACAAAGAGGGCATTTACGATGCCTGGTTTCAATGATCTTCTGGATACAAGTATGACAGAAAGATGATAACATTTTGTGATGACCACCTGCCAAATGTAAAATATTTAGGATTATTAACACGAGAGATTCACAAAATAATAGACGTACAAGGTTTCTTAAACGCAGGTTAGACATTCAACAGTCAACACCATGTTTAATATACGGTTTACACTAGCTAACCTAAAGCCTAAATAGTTTCGTGTCGTGTCATAAATTGTCACCCTTGGTAGAAACTAAATCTAAAATTTGACTTATTTTAAAAATTTTATAGTTCCAAAAAGATTAACCAATGTAAAACTTTTCTTAGTTCTTTACTTTTTTGATATAATCTCCTCTACTTGAAACGGTAACCTTTTTTTATTTTACTTTTCCTATACATTTAATATAGATCTAGATATACCAGTTTTGTCAAATTCTTTTTGTATGTTCCGTTATAAATGGTATTGGAAAACTAAGTTGTATCGTAAAATAATTTATGTTTCATAATATCCAAAAGAGACATTCTTTTTGATAATACTCGGTTTTAAATAAAATTTAATAACTAATACCTAAAATTAAATGTTTTTTAGCAAAATAAATTAAGATTTATATTAATTATTACACATTATTAGAGAAAAACAAAATTATATCTTAAATGAAAATAGAGAAAAGTAAAGGAAAAATAGAGCTTCTTAGCATTTCAAATGCAGAGAGAACACGAGGTTTCAACCTCACTACATTTTTATAAACAATTAATATGACATCATCAAAATAAATACTTACTTAAATAATTCGCTAATTGGAATAATTTTCAAACATGTTTTTCTTACAGCTTAGTCTCTTTATATTGTTCAGGTTAACGCGTAGATTTAATTTTACACAATTTAATGCATGATCTGTGAATGACGATATGTTTTTGACCTGTATATCTATATACATAAACATATAATTACCTCTTTTGGCCTGTCAAGACAAACACTGCATTTGAGTATTTCCTTGTATTCTTTGAGCTCCTGCTGAAGCTTTTCGACAACTGATGACCCGTCTAAGTGTGACTTTAGACGTAAATGCTTTCTCCTCGCAGCTTCTACATCCTCTTCAACTCTCTTTTTATCAAACCTGTGGAGCAATATAACATGTGAAATTACTCAAGTACCCCTCTACGTAGATAATATGAAGGAATCTTGTAGCTAACACAAATGTCAACAGTATTTTACGGTAATGATTACCGACGGATAGAAAATCAAGTTTTGATTAAAAGCTTACACAAAAAGAGAGGGTAACCATCAATTGGCAGGTTAAAACAGGTTGACCCTAAAGAAACATAACTGACGGATAGAAAATCAAGTTTTGATTAAAACCTTGCCCAAAAAGAAAGGGTAACCATCAATTGGCAGGTTGAAACAGATCGACCCTAAAGCAACGTAACTACCAATTTGGCAAGGTTGAAACGGTCAGGTTCGGTTGATCGGAACACCATTTTCCCCAAATCTACTATATATAATTATTATGTTGAATAAATTGCAAAATTATTTTTTGATTACCTTTCCTTCTCCAACTCGATCTGCAAATCCACAAGACTATCTCGACTTCTGTCGACTTTACTCTGTGATTCTTCCAAAGAATCTGTTACCTGCTTGGATGTTCTTCTAATATCATGAAGTCTCCTTTGAGTATTTTCCAAGGCAGCCGTCTTCTGAACCCTAGTTTCAGATAGCTTCTGAATTTGATCTAAACATGATTTCATCTATAACGCACAAATCTTGATTCAGTATCTTGACAAAATGATGATTGATTTGCAGCGAAAGATTCAAGTATCATGGTTCGAAATAAACAAATCAGTGTTACAAAATACCTGATCTCCAATTCTCTCGGCTTTTGCTTCACAGAAATTAATCATTGCATTGCCCTGTTGAATCTTCTTTTCCACAGTTTGTTTATCCAGGAGAAGAGAATCATGCAGCTGTCTTGCACTCACTCCCTCCAAAACAAGCTGAAACAACAAACAAGATGTCACTCTCCTATGGTTATTGATTTAATGTATTATTGTTAAAGTGACAAATAATGACCTTAATGTTATAGTCATCTCTCTCGGTTATTTGCTGCAAAAGCTGTTGATTTTGAGTTTGAACGTCATCATATGCCTGGCCAATTGTCTGCATAAATAGAAGCAAACATTATTAACATTTATTTTCTGAATAAAATTGAGAAAAACAAGATATATATTAACTAACCTCAATCTCAGAAAGGTAGGCCTCATTTTCCTCATGCTTGGACTTGAGATCATCTGTGAGTCTACATTTTTCCCTAAAAACAGGGCATAAGAATGTTAAAGGTAAGCATATAATAGAAGCATATCATTAGATTGTAAAACATGTGAATAATGAAACAAAGAAACTACTTTTTAGATATTTCCAATTTCTGCCTGAGATCTGCAATCTTAGCTTCTGCAGCAGCTAACATCTGTTGAGATGCTGCCTCTGCTTCAATCGCCGTCTTGACTCGCGTTTCCAGGTTATGCTCATCAAGTGAATAATTTAGGTTCTGAACATGAGCCCAAGCCTTGTACTCAGAATTCCTAGCCTCAAGAAATTCCCTATTATCACCAAAATCCAGCTTCAAATTATTTTACTCGATTCATATTAGGAAAATATTGAGAAAAAGAGGAATAGCAATAGAAGTCGATAAGCACAACACCACCAACATTTTCAAAATTATTACAAAGGGTAAGACTCATATATTGAGAAATGATCTCAAGAGTTGCTTAACCTAGAATATATTCTCTCCCGCCTGTATACGTCCAAAACGACCTTCAACTCTGAGTCACTCTCCTCCAAGTCATGTATCTATATCACAGTTAACAGAGTCAGACAAAAAAACAGGGGTATTATTGTCTTTTTCAAGTACAAAGTATATTAAACTTTTAGTTTCATTTTCTTGATTATAATCCAGCAATTTTAGTTATTACAAAAAAGCTGTGAGAGTATAACACTACAAACTAAGTTTGTGAATTATCCAGCACATATATAAAGAAATCACTCAATGAGTACTAATAGCAAGCTTAAACCAACACAATAAAAACATCACATCTATAGTTATTCCTAAAAACAAACTAACGGCAAACATTTTAAAAAGATAAATAAACATACAATTGCATGCAGTTTCTGTATTTCAGCAAATTGTGCAACTGATCTGCCAGATAACGCTTCCAACTCTTTCGTCTGTGCGATGCAACCAAAATACAAGTTAAAATGTTGCTACTTCATCTATTAAGTAACAACAGAAACCACATCCACCCACCTTCCTATCTAGGATGGCGGTAAGAGATTGAACATCAGCACGCAACGATTGAACATCGGAAGAAGCCTCTTTGTGTTTTCTTAGTTGAGTTTGCATACTTTCCATATCTTGGGGGAACGAAGATACAAAAGTCCTGAACTTCGCAATGATTTCTTTCCTACCTGAAACAAACAAGCATGAGGTTGCACTTGCAGCATGTTATGCGACAATTTAAAAAACACTGAAATGAAATATATAGCTTAAATCCCTATACCAGGTTCTCTTGATGCTTCCTCCAATTTAAATTCAATCAACTTTCTTCTATCAATTTGTTTCTGTATCTCCGTTTGCAGATCCTTAATTCTAGAATCAGAAACAGCAGAAGATTGACGCAAAACATCCCCAATGTCATTCTTCATGTTGAATTCTTTCTCCCGCCACCCAAGGTTATCTTTCTCAACCTAAATATATTGTAAAACTTAACTAGCCCGTCCATACAAAATGAGGCAAGAATTTTAATCGAATCACCAATTAAAACAACCTGCAATTTCTCGTATAGAGATTGATACCGAGCTATATCTGCTCTTGCCTTAGCAATCTGATCTTTCACTAAGACAAAAGCTTCCGAGGAAAAATACCCTTCACGTTCTTTAAGGTACTCTGTCATACAAGTATATAAGATCAAAAACTAAGTGTCAACTCTTAAATGCCATACAATCAAAAGACATAAACCAACCTGCAAACTGGATAATTTTTTTAATATTTCCATTCGTTCCTCATGTAAGCGTTTAAGTTCTAGTTGTCTGGATGAAGCTTGATCCTGCTCAGAGAGTTAAACCACTTTTTCTTAGCATTTCTTTACTATGCAACTAAGATAACAAAAAAAGAAGAAAAAAGGACAAGTAATATACCTGTAACTCCTTCAATAAAGACTCCATATCATGTAGATCCTTTTCTTTTTCTCTTGCCCTATCGTTAGCAACAAGTTTATTTCCAAGAAGTACAGGGAAAATGCCTCCTTTTGCTGCATCTGTTTCTGCTTTCAGCGCAGCTAAGTTCTTATTGCTTTCTTCCAGTTCTGCAATAGAGCACTCCAGCTCACCTTCAAAAATAGAAGAAATATATCAAAATACCATCTTCAACCACTTATCTTAAGGTGAATCTAGTCAAATACGCATTAATAAACAAGAACCACAAATGACTACAGCACAATACAAATGCAACCTAGATGTAGAGGTGGCGACATGGGTGGATGTGGTGGGTTGAATAACAAGGGAAAAGGGTTTGGTTGAAACAGATTGTTGGTTTGTACAGATCTATTTTGTCTTTTTTTATGTTTTCACTTATCTTAATTATGATTTTAAAAACAATATTTTTACAACAATAACCTAATTCTTTCAATCACAAACATATTTAAGATCAAAAGGCTGTATGCACAGAAAGTAGACTTTAAGCAACTATCAACTGTTTGACCCATTCCCGTTTTAACTGAAAATTTACTGGACCTGTTTGAATAAAAACATAAACCAAGTCAGTTTGTTCATAAGTAGATGGATCAAATTGCCGCCTCCACTTAACTGCCAAATAATTCCATAGAAAGTTCCAAATAGACTGCATATTTAGCATAAGATTGACTCCCAGATAACTAATGCACTAGAGCATGCCTTGAACGGATGAAACTTATATTAGTAGTATTCATCGTATAAAATGTGACCAGACAACTTTACAAACATAGAAAGTTACCCCTCAGTTGTTTAAGCTCGGACTTGTTCTTAGCATCAGTATCACGGTGGAACTGCATCTGCTTTGCCAAAGATCTATGCATCAAATGCATATCACCTATTGCTAATCTCATATTTTCCACTTCCTTCTGTAACTCAATAGATGAGTTTGGCCTGCATGAACCTGCACAATAACATCATTTGTGAATAATAGTAAACAGACAACCCACAACTCACACATCAGTGCATTTAGTCGTAGAACCTTCTGGAACTTTTTTTATCGCTTTAGCATACAGTCCATCCTTCAAACCCCATAGACTATCAATGGCATGAACAATATTGCTTAAAGCACTCTGAACTTTGTTGGCAGCAGAGCCCCGACATTCTTGCAGTTGACTTGGGATGTTGTTATTCTCAGAGCAACTGTCTGTTGCACCTTTTTCAAGAAGCCGGTGCAGAAAGACATCCTCTGGAGGTAATGATGCTTGTTCTGGCAAATAGACATATACACTAAACCCATTAACACATTCTGGACGTGGTAAAAGCCAATGAATTTAAAGAATGAACAAATGTCTAGAAAAATGTACAAAGATACAAAGTATGCAGCAAAAATGCAGGCCTTTTGTAAGTGGAGTTTTTCAAGAAGCCAAGAAGAAAAAACTATAAAGGTCCCTATGTTGTCAAAAACCCTTGAGGCACGTGCATAGGCGCTAATTCAAGGAGCAGTGACCGAAACCGCCTGGTGACACCCAAGGAGACTAGATGTGAGGCTTTTGCAAAGGCTTTGAAAGGCGATCACTTCATGTTAGGCGCAAATGCAACAAAGTAGGTAGCCTTTGTTGGGTTTGTGGAGTCTTGATTTGGGCTCGAGTTAAAAAAACAAATCAATGGGAGATTAATTAAATTAAAGACCTGTCCTATTTTTATTTAATTTTAGCCCATTAAGGTTTTCTTGGGGATTAAGTTGTAAACCATAATTTTCCCTATTTATATTGTGTATTGTACTTGTAATTCCTCACGAGTGAGGCAGAAAGCAATAAAAGTATTATCTTAGTTGCAGCCCGTGGACGTAGGTCACATCGACCGAACCACGTTAAATCTCGCGTGTTTATCTTTGTTATTATTTATCTCTCGCAGTTTGATTGTGTTTGTGTGTCGATCTACACCTGAATCCCTAACAAGTGGTATCAGAGCTACGGCTCGTTAAGCACGGAAAACACATCGCGAGAAAAAGAAGTTGCGATCTAGGGTTAGTCGGCAATCTCGCCGCCGTCCCAGCCGATCATTGTTTTCAATTTGTCGCAGCCCCTCTTTGACCAAGCAGAAGGAAGAAAAAAAATTGTTTGAGTTATCAAGATCCAAAGTCGCGAAATCTCAAGTGCATTGTTAAACTCGTCTATTCATTATTTTTTAGATTGAGGAATAAAGGGTAGTGTTCAATAGAACAACACTCAAGTTCAGGTAGCTGGCCACAATTGTGTTTGGCACTGCTTTCAGTCTTGACTGATTAGTAAACAAATTGTAGTTTAAGATAATGACCGAGAGCGGAAAACTTCAGATTGAGAAGTTTAATGGAAACAACTTTGGTTGGTGGAAAATACATATGGAGGATTTGCTTGTTCAGAAAGACTTGGATGTTGTTTTAGGTGATAAACCTGAAAGGATGGAAGCAACTAAGTGGAAAACTTTAGATAAAAAGGCCAAGGCGGTTATTAGGTTGTCGCTGACAAAGGATGTTGCGTTCAACATTCTGAAGGAAACTACAACGAAAGGTATCATGGATGTGTTATCTAATATGCACGAGAAGCCTTCGGCAGCAAATAAAGTTTTCTTGATTCGAGAGCTGGTTAATACAAAGATGAAAGACGGAAGTTCAGTTTTAATTCACATCAACTTGAACTTTATTTTGTCAAGACTTAGGTCAGTTGGCATCAAATTCGAGGATGAGGTTCATGCTCTACTACTGTTATCATCATTGCCTGATAGCTGGGCTGCACTGTTACAGTGATTACTAGTTCCACCAGTGTGTTCACTTTAAAAGGGATTCGGGATATTATTATGGACAAAGACATCAGACGAAGAAATTCAGGTGAATCATCAAGTGAATTACTGAATGTTGGCAGAGGAAGAAAGAATAACAGAGGTAGTGGGAGCAAGAACAGGATAAGAAGTCAGTCTAGGGCTCGAAATGATTTGACTTGTTGAAACTGTAAACAGGTAGGACACTTCAGGAATCAATGTACGAATGATCAAAAAGAAGTCAACACTGCCGCAGAGTACTCAGATGATGATGTTTTAATCCGTAGTGTGGATAGTGTGGATTCATGGGTCATGGATTCTGGAGCTTCGTTTCATGCTACCGACAGCAGTGAAGCATTGCAGAATCTAATCTTAAAAAAGGTGATTTTGGTAAAAAAAAAAAAAAAAAGTGATTTTGGTAAGGTAAGACTGGCGAACAATGATGTTCTTGATGTTACGGGCATGGGTGACATGGATTTAGTTACTTCAGCTGGTTCATGGATTTTGAAAGATGTCAGGGTGATTCCTGACTTGAAGAAACAGTTGATTTATGTCGGTCAGTTGGATGAACAGGGACATAAGGTTAAGTTCGGGAATAAACAGTGGAAAGTTGTTAAAGGGAATCTTGTCATTGCTCGTGGAAAGAAAATGGATTCATTGTATATGGTCAGTTTACCATCTGAAGGAAGTGATGTTCCAATTCATAAAAAGTCTAAAGTCCAGTTCACAGAATCTCGTGGGCAGGAGAAGGTTTGCTTTGCAAGTAAGAAACCTAGAGTCACAAGAAAGATTCAGAGTGAATGTGCATGGAAGAGTTCAGAAAAACCAGTTAAAGGATTTCGTGGCAATGGGAGCACAGGTCATGCTTCAGTTACAGTTCCGAGACGACAATGGGTTAAAATAACTAATATTCCGTCTGATAAAATCTCTCTACAGGTTTACTTGCTAAATATAAAGAGTGTTTGTTCTTAGGGTGTTCCAGGATCTGACAGTTTGTTTCAATGGGAGCCAGTAGAGACAGAGAACGAGTCAGGGGCAGATATAGTCATGACTGGTGTGTTAAAGCTCGGGGGAGCTTCAACGGGCCTTCAGGTTAACTGATGAGAAGGCCGCTGCAACCAGGAAGATGAGGAAGATTACAAGAGGTACAAGTGTTCACAGTGGAAGGCAGTTTGAAGATGATCAAGCCTCCAAGTGGGAGATTGTTGGGTTTGTGGAGTCTTGATTTGGGCTTGGGTTAAAAAGACAAATCAGTGGCAGATAAATTAAATTAAAGACCTGACCCGTTTTTATTTAATTTTAGCTCATTAAGATTTTCTTGGGGATTAAGTTGTAAACCCTAATTTTCCCTATTTATATTGTGTATTGTACTTGTAATTCCTCACGAGTGAGGCACAAAGCAATAAAAGTATTATCCTGGTTGCAGACTTGCAGCCCGTGGATGTAGGTCACATCGACCAAACCACGTTAAATCTCGCGTGTTCATCTTTGCTATTATTTTTCTCTCGCAGTTTAATTGTGTTTGTGTGTCGATCTACACTCGGATCCCTAATAGCCTTATCCAATCAGGCACGATATTTTTTTTATTTGTTTTGATTTGTTTTACTTTATCATCAACTGATTGACCAAGGATTACCCTAAAAAAGTCAATCCTAGACTCCAAAATCTCTATATAATAATCGACTACCCTTTCTTCTTCATATCACAAGGTCAAGACAGAAGAACATAACAGTTTTTTGCATGATCTTTCTTCTAGTACATTTTCTTGCAGACACTTTTTATTTTCTTTAATGCCATAGCAACGATGATGTGTATTATTTGGTTCACTGCTTCTTCAATATTGTTGTTTGATTCTGTCCAGCTTTTCATGTCCATTATACATATTGAAAAGTTGGTGTAGAAATAGCAGGCTGGATTACATAAGTATTTAGGGTGTTATATGTTACTTCCTATCTTATCACTCCTCTTATACATCATAAGTTGTCTATTGAACTTTTGGCATTCAAGTTTTGGTAATACATTTGAATCTTTAGTACTTTTGAACTTTTGGTACTAACTAGATGATCTTAAATGCTAATTATAATAGCTTATTAGCTTCTTCATTGTATTTGTGAAATAGCATTAATATTTTATGCATAATATATTTTTTTTGTTTTTTTTCTCTATGTGCGCTATTTTTTATCTCAGGCTAGCACATTTTTGTGCCTAGGCCCCGGGCGGGGCAGGGCCTATGCGCCTTCAACAACATAGAAAGGTTCTTACATTTGAAACTTGATGGGACTTCAGCAGTTCAGCCCAAAAAGGGTGTCAGCACATAAGGGAGAATGTGCATTCTTAAAAGTCATCTAGTTTAACATTGAGCATGTCTAAAACAGTTATGTTTTCCCCAGTATGCAATCTGAAATGTTCCAGTAACAGACAAAACAGCAAGCATAATCCAATATATATCAAAGGGCAGATATGATTCCATAGCAGTGCTAATAAAGGGCAGGGAATAGCTGAAAACATAGAGTAAACTCCACATTAACTGATATCATCGAACCACATATCACATGTGTAGAACCTAGATATTAATTAGCTTACATAGACCATAGTAAATCCAAAACAAAAAATACAGAAGGTATTTAACGATAATTTTTTATTCTAGCAGATATCAAATGAAAAGCGTAGAACCGATTTTGCATGTCCCATCTTCAACAAACTTATCACATGAATTGACCCGGTATCTTGTAAAAGAGGAGATCATAATATATAGAGATTAATTAGCCATTATTGTTTTCCAAAATGGTAACATGCCCATAAACAATTGACAAACTCAACTTTTCACAAAAATATCAATATCTGCAACCTATCTTGAGTTCCTAAAACAGAATACTTATTGGTACAAATGTAATAATAAAACCACTTGAAAATCCCTTCAGCTTTTAATTGAGTTACAGATTTATTTATACTTCTCCATATACAAAATACAAATAATAAAGTCATCTGCTCACTAGGTCATACAAAACAAGAAATTAGATAAACAGAAACTGAAATAGAAAAGGTTCAACAATCCTTACCTCCTGCAGCGGGATGATGTTTACTATCACGATCATTACTTAACAAATCCTTTGTGCGGATAGAGCATGACTCTACTTTATCAACAAGCTATTAGAAAGTCAATTAAATTTTCATCAACCAATGGCTGTATATGTATGCAGGTGACATATAAAAAGATTGGGGTTTAAGTAACTACCTCGTCCCAAGACTTATCAACTATTGCTAAAGTTTTGGCGTATGGCGACTGTTTCTCCCTCAGTTGGCGGGATTTGTTCTCTAGAGCAACACATTCGACCTTCTGAGATTCTAATTTCTGAAGAAGCTTTTGGTTTTGGAATTTGAGTACCACAGTGTCAAGCTGTATGTGGAACATGATACATTACTCCAAAGTGATGTCGAACGAACAAATGTAAACATAATAATCATACAAGCTAGTGCCAGAACTGTAACAAACTCAAGAAGGTTATACTGTTCATATGTAAGCAATGGCAGTTACACCTAATTTACATGAAATACCGAGCTAGATAAGTTTTTTAACTTGTATGCCATGCATCAGGGCTACATTTCATTAATGGCACATCCATAGCACAACAAACCAGAGTTCCCAAAATTAATGGTACAAAGAAAGTCTAAATCAGCAATACCACATCAACTAAATTTGGAAAATTGTGAGTAACCAAAGTAACATTTGGTATTGTGGAATAATTATAAATAGAGCACAAGGTACAACTAGTACTATCTCCTCTTGTTAATTAAAACTTATACATAGTGTGACCCATGATGTCTTTTTTGGGAAAGGCTCGTCATAAGGGCTTACTGTAGAGGTCTTACATGTTCCTTGGCACTGAACTACCAAAACATTGTGTGCACTCCTGCATTGCTGCTATAAGAAAAAATCAAAAAATAAAATAAAGTATAACTAGAATCATAACAGTAATGTAAATTGTACTATCTATGGTGCTTTGCTTTTCGTATGACCTGTTAAAGACAGCCTTCCCTGTTAAAATTTCCGGGCATCAGTCTAAGATGATTTTCTCTTGCCACTCCTAGAGTCAGTGTAGTTTTAAACGGCTCCAGTATGCATTCACAAACTCAAATCAACTACTTGGGGCTTAGTGGGTACATAATAATGATCTATTTCTCCACAAGTTGGTTGTTACTGTTTAAAAGGGTGCATGAATGCAACAAAATTATAAGAGCATATGTTTAGGCTGTAATATTACAGTGTGCTAGTTAGAGTTAGTTGTTCTTTCTTTTTTATTTCCAGGCTCTCCTATATATGAGAGACCTTGTTCTTTACATATTGTTCATTCTATTGAGATTTTCTTTTCAACTAAACATACTTGATAAACAATAATAATGTAGGTTGTGCAAGTACTTGTGGTGTGGAGGGATTCAGACGAATTAAGTTAAAAAATAACCAATATATGCTTCAAACTCAAGTATCAAATTCTAATCTTGGTATTCAAAACAATAATAGATTATTACTTTGATGCACTTAACCCACAAACCGAAAATTAAAATTAAACCAGACAAAGTGACAAACACATTGAGCTTACGGCATACATTAATCTCTATATAACTATGATTTCACACTACATATGACAGCAGATACCATAAGATTGGGAAATAATGCATCCATAACCATACATCACCTCTGCCTTTAACACAAGTAAGCAGGGAATACTCCACCTGAATGGTACTCACACATAATGTAGCATGACCTTAAAATGTCACTTTTCAAGAGCAATGAAATTCAAGATATAATAGCTTTAATTAGTTAGGTAGGTAGCAGTTCCAAACCAGTGTCCAAACTCTTATATGACACCTTAAACCGCATAAATATATAACCTTTCACGTCTTTTCTTTTCTTTAATCCAGGAACCCATTAAACGTTTGCATCTTTTCTTTATATGTAATCTGAGAACCCATTACCGCAATACTCTGACCCACCAATAACCATCGCAATAAGGCAAAACACACAGCAAGCAGCCTTCAAGGGGGTTAAAGACAGGTAATCAATCAAGGGCTTATAACCACAACACCCCTATGAAGGCCACCGCTTGCATTCGTAACAAACTTGAATAGTTAAATACTTAAATCAGCATCCAGACCAGATATTATCACATAATTCAACTATGCACACCACACAATACCATCAAAACAATTAACAATCAGATCTACCAATTAATAAACTTTCCACAAAACAATCCAATAAACACCCAATCATCAAGTCAACATAAACCCTAGAAAACACAAAAAGTCCCTAAAACCAAACTACAATTAACGATCACATACCTTTTTCTCCTCAGACGAAGGCACAAACGGATGTTTCTTAACAGCAGTAGCAGCAGTAGGAGATGATATCGAACTATAGTGACGCTTACGGTCAGCTTCACCAGTGCCCCCCATCACAGATAAAACCTAGTTCTACACAACATCATTAGATACCAAAACCCCAATTCGATCCTAATTTATCAACACACATCGATAATAACAAGAAATCTGTAGAGTTAATCAAATCAAACTCCACATATACATGTGGTGATTGAAGAACCCTAATAAACTCCGCAAAATCGCTATATATTCGATCTTTTTTGCTGAATATGAGAACCCTAAAAGAAGGTTTGACCATATATTGAAGGCACTCTCTCTCTGTATCTCTATATCTCTCTAGAATATATAGATACAAAGTTGTGTATGTATCTCCAGGAAGATTGATATTTCGATTGTATGGATGATAAAAAGGGGCAAATGAATTAGGGTAATATCATGACAACTTTTTGCACGTGATAATGCCTGAAGTATTTGTTGCATCATCTGAATATTAATAACATAGAACACCTTATTAATATTAAGCGTGTAATCAAGCTCGGTATATTTAATTTGATTTTAAGGTGGATATGAGCTTGATTTTAAGGTTACATGGGTAATTTTAAACAATTAAAGTTGGGGTGTTTGCGTTAGTGTTTTGTATGTTAATTTACGTTGTGGATAAATTCTTGTTTGTTTTCTGATTACAAGGTTAAACTGTTTTTGGTTATGTAAGAATGGTAAGATATTATCTGGTAATATGTAATTAGTTATTAAGATTCGGTTATGATATTTATGAAATCATACGATTGTAGTTCTTTCTTTTTTAGAAAGAAATATCTTATTCGATCGTTTTCATAAGCGATGCAGATGAAATAAAGGATTTGATTATGATGCATAGATTCGTGTCGTTTATCTTTTAATGATGACTATTTCATCATCACCATGTGATAGATATGGCGTAGTTATGTAGTTAAAGATTCGATACATAGAGGGGTTAATGGTTGATTGATTCTTTTACGTAATTTTTACAAGTTTTATTGTTAGGCTATGCGTTGTGACTCGTAAAAGAGGTGCGTGAGTGCCTGTGTAGCATTTGAGCTACTAGTGAATGCCACACCGGCCACTAGCAAGAGGTAAGTTAGACGCAAGTGTGAAAATAATCTTACGCTCATGAGATGGTAGAAATGTGTATTAGCTAATGGTAACCAACGCGCACTTGTTACACGATGTTAATAGTTAAATGGAATGAACAGTAAGTGGGTACAACCATTTTAGTGTTGGGTAGATGCCATTGCATGCTTTAGTATTTAAATTTGGTTATTCGCCCTTTAATGGTAATTGTGTGTGTTTGTGTTTAGAGAAAGACATATACCAATTCTTTGGAGGTATCGACAGCGATAATTTTAAGATGGGTTTCCAATCGGTGCTGCTTGGAGGGAGGTTTTCTTCTTCGTTCTTGTTATCCATGTGTGTGACGTTGTTGTTGTCCATTGCCAGCCTTCGTGTGTGTTGTTCTTGTCGGCGATAATGCCGGTGGCGACAACGATGCGGGTGGTTCTAGTGTTGGCCTTATTTTTTGGTTGAGATCGACGACCTGATGTGGTTTGTGCGGGTGATTGTGATCTGGCAATGGCAGTGGCAGTGACATTGCCTCTAATTTTGTCTCTCTTTTGGGGTTGAGGTATAGTCGTTATTAGGATGCATATGATGATTATGGTGGTGCAACCAACTCTATTGATGTCATTAATTCTAGTCGTTCACCATATTTGTACCTTCGATGCCCTTTTAGGGTTTTCAGATGTGGTAAAGGGTTTTCGGATTTGGTATTGTAGATGGTTTTTACTATGGTAGTGCAGCCACCTTCATCGCCCCTCCGCCTTTCTATAACTCCAATATCTTTTTTAGCATTTGATATATGCATTGTTATGGCCTTTGGTTGGTAATGTCAATCTTGGGTTCTGATTTTGTTATTTTTCTCATGCCAATAATATTGAGCATGGGCTTACCTTAGACTTTTTTTGTCATGTCATCAATGATGATGGTACGAATATGTTCATCCAAGACTTTTCGTGAGGCTGGAATTACCTGGGTTTTTGGCGAAAATATTATTTGCCTTATGCTTGATATTGATAATTGCAGGATCGGTTTTTGTTACTTAACACTTGGATTTCTTTCAAACTCACTTATACTACACTCAGATCAGATGAAGTAGAATCTCTTCTAAGAGTTGATAATAATATAATAAGTAGCAAATAACACAAAGAAATAATTTTCAAGGCACTTGTATATATTACTTCTCAACTCAAAGTATTACAAGACTCTTACAAGCATGTTACATGAGTTACAATGAGAAACTATATATACTAGATCCTACAGCCGGATATACTTTGATACTAGCTGGAAACCTAAGACTAAAGCATGTACTACAATGCTAAAGTTAAGGTATCTTAGATAAAGTATTATCTAAAATATAGTAGTCATGACATGTCCATGACTTACTTTTTGTCACCAACTAAAGTTGACAACTGTACTAACTGATAAAGGTAAACAATGGAATAAAGTATGGTCAACTACATGGCTTTTGAGAAAACGCCATGCAGTATCTCAGAGGTCTGCAGCGGAGTGTCAGAGAAACCATACTTATGTCCACTGGTTAATGGTAGTGTCTTCCGAAGGTTAGTTGGTTTCGGAAGAACAAGTTCTTCCGAAGCCACTTATACTTCGGAAGAGGCTACTATACTTCCGAGGCTTGAGGACTTCTTTATTTCTTCATACTTCGGAAGTTGACTTCTTATCTTTTCTTCTAAGTCTTGATCTTCGGGAGTGAATACTTTGTCTTCAGAAGATGGAGTTTTCCTTCGGAAGTTCATCTTACACTTTGTCTTCGGAAGAACTCCATTTCCTTCGGAAGTTCCACACTTAGCTTCAGAAGTCCTTTATTAGTTGCACCAAAATAGTCTAAGTGATTTGGTTTTGGTTACACCAGCCTTTCTAGATCCAATAATAATGATGATGGCACTTAAAATGTTGTTTTAGTTCTTTAGGCTGTGATGATATTTGAAAATTGGTCTCGTTTGCCTTGGCTTGGCAACCAATTTGAGCATGCAGCCACAACCGAGCATCCATGTTGAGCCATGATAAAACTGTTGTGTTATCATAATTGTGTAGTATGTTGATATATTGACATCTACTGTGTTATTTTTTGTTGGTTTAGATGTTGCAGAAAGGCCATAATGAAATCGAAAACGAGGTCCATTGTTTGGCGTGGCATAGGTTTTGCTTTGCGGCTACTAGCCACATGTAGTGAGCCTTGTGTAAACAAACACATCTCGTTATTGGTTGTTTAAAGATTGTGCAACCCACGACTTTAAAAACCCATAGTTATATTAAACTAATAAATATTAATTATAAGTAAATATATTTAATAAAATCTCACTCATTATTCCCCCTTATGAGTAAGAGTGGCACACTTTTACCACAACTTTTCTTTCTTCCAAATGAGCAAATCACCTTCCATATTCCTTTCTCAAAAGCATTATGGTTGTTTTAATTTTTCCTAACTTTTTTAATATTTTAATGAGTAATAAAATTAATTTATCTTATAAGGAAATACATTTCGTTAATTATAAAATATACAAAATAAAGAAAACTACAAACTAAAAAATACTAACTTTTGAACAAAATTATACAAACTATCATACGAGTGTCAGTACGTGGAATCTTGAAATATGCTCAACTAGATTTGTTCGGAGGTTGTGGAAGATTTCTTCGTAACGAAGCTCTCTAGTGGTCTTAGTGTTTTCTTGTAGACCATCTTGAATAGGGGAGAGCATTCCGTCTTGTAAGACCATATTATGTAATATGACGTAAATATACAAAACTCTTTTAATTTTTACGCGATGAATTAGTTATGGTGTTTTCGAATTATCGCCCAACGACCTTTGAGCACACCCACAGCAAGTTCCATATTCTTCTTATCCATTTATTCTGCTTTTTAAATCTTTTCGTTGCCCGGACATTAAAGGTTTTCAAAAACATGCCTTGTTCGGATTATCTTATCGTCAAGATAATATCCATGTTTGATTGTGACCCAATTACTTAAAAATAAACAATTTGTCATGGTTCCATTAAGGATAATTTTGTTCTGTGATGATTGATTAAAAAAATTGATTTCGTGACCAGAACCCGTGAATCAAAAAAATTGCATGCCAAAACCATAAATCTTGTGAGACTACCGCCTTGAGCATAATCATAAAGTGCGGGTGATCACCCACACAAACTAACCCTGGCATCTTGTTAAATAAATTTCCAAGCCTGTTGTGTACAATTGGTACTACCAAATTTATTGGTTCATGTGTCGTGTATAAAAGTTGTATGTTTCTGGTTGTCATTTTACGCAAATATTCATGCGAAACTCTTTCATGCATCTTCAGATACTCATCACGTATGTTAGGAACTCTCCTTAATGTCAACTTATATGTTGTCGATGTATCATTCTACAACTGGTGAAAGACAGTTTACTCCTTGCATCATAAGATACCCTATATAAGTATATTGTGTTTTCATATCGTCAAAAATTCATAAAAATAAAACTCTACATATTAAAACCATTTCGCTGAGCATGACAATACCATAAAGCCACATTCATCAAAATTATCTTCCATGAGACATTGCTTAGCAGCTGCAAAGATCTTTTTATTAATATGTTTTTGTTTTTAAATATCCCATAAAAACGAAGGGTGTAATTTGAGCCATAATCGCGAAAGTGTTGTTAGTAACATCAAAATAGCTATTGTTGTTTGAGCTCGAAGACAAAATTTGTAAACTAGATGACGGTAAGTCTAGAATTCTAGTATAAATGTATATAAAGTGAGTTAAAAATAGTTTAGTTATGTTTGTGTTTAAAGAACTGTTTTTAAATATATAGCCATTTGGGGTGGAGGACAAAAAATCTGACTATTATCCTATAATATGCTCGGTGAGGACAAGCCAGCTTCACTCCTACCTTCCCAATCCTGACACCTTGGTCGGTGCTTGCCATCGGGAAGTTTTACCACCTAAGCTTCCCCAAGCCGAAGTCGTGGCCACTCAAACATACCTTAGCGAGTGAGTGAGTGAATGAGTGGCGAGTAGCTTGTGTGGCACCTATGTGGCAATGAATGAAATATCACTATTGCTCATTGCAACACATACTTTTAGGCTATTAGGCATACATGCCACATTCCACTCACTCATATTCATACTAACGTAAGATCACTTTCCACACTCTCCCACTACTTACCCCTTGAAAATGTTCACCCCCAATCTTTGTATATAAATATGAGAGAGAGATAGAGAGCGTGTGTGAGGGGGTATAGGTGTACAAGAAACCGAAATAGTCGAACTGTAACCGAAATAACCGACACAACCGAACCAAAAAAACTCAAAACCAATAAGATTGCGATGGTTTGGTTTGTTGTTTTTTAAACCAAATTTCCGGTTTGCTTTCAGTTTTGCTTTTAACAAAAATTGAAAAAACTAAACCGAAACCATAAAACCGAACTTTTAAATTTCGATATATATTCATACACTTGTAAATATGATTAGCCTATTGGTTACTTATTTAACTTATGACATCTAAAGATAATCTTTAAACTTTTTGTTAAAATCGGTAGACTAAATAATTTCATTGAACTTGTTTTTATTTTATTTTATAGATTGCAATTACTTTTAATGTTAAATAATTCATAAGAATATATAGATTATTTTTAATTAACAAAATATTGTAAAACCAAAGTATATAGCTTAAATTCATTACTTTGGATCAATTTTTTAAAAAAACTTGAAGCACAAAAGATAAACTAAAAAAAACAAAATCGAAAATGAACTTGAAGCGAAAACTGAAAACCAAAAACCGAACAATTTGAAACCGAATAGTTTAAAAAACCTAGAAACTGGAATATTGATTTTTGGTTTTGGCTTTAGGCTAAAAACAAACCAAACCATGCTCACCCCTGCTAGAGGGGACATCATAAGCCAAACCACAAAAATAAACCACTATCGTGGATCACGCCGTGGTGGCATGGTGTGTATGGTTGCCACACCAACCATGAGTGTGCATCGTGATGTGTATGGCGTTCAATCTTATAGGCAAAAGTTCATCTCTTTCATCTTTAAAACTCTAACACTATCTCACTCACGTAAGCGTCACATTGGATTTTTATAATCCTTACTTTTTCATTTTACAAGTTGAGGGAGTCCAACTTTCTCGTCCTAAACCATTTTATTTTTTTGATGTAACATGAACTAAAAATAAATTATAAAATTAATCAATAATGAACTATAATTAAATTTTAAATTACAACACTAAATAAAATAAAATAAAAAATGCATCTAAATAGTGAAAAGAATTAAAAATGCAAATCATATCTCCCATCCTCAAAATTTGGTTATTTTTTTACGAGTCAACACCATACACAACAATAATTCGTGCATATGATTGTGCGGATCTAAATTTATATATCATATCTTTGTGTTTTCAGTTTTTTCCTCATATGAATACATTTTTTATCCTCAACATTTTCTTTCTCAAACTAGACTAAAGTCGTAGATGAGTTTGAAGAGCTTTTCTCCTTTCATTGATGATGATGTCATCAAGTTCTTTCCTTTTCTTTATGGTCTTAACGGCTTTTCGGTCTCTTCGTAATTTGTTTGTTCCCCCCTCCGAAGACCTTCACGTTATGATGATGGTCCTCGCTTGTTTTGAAGATGATTCACCTAAATCCGCAACATTGGAGGAACTACTAGCCATTTAGGGTGGCCTTTAATAATTTCCCATGACACAGGATGAACAAAGCTCTTTAATTCGTGTAGCTTCCTAAACTTCTTATGTGCTTTTTTCAATACGTCTTCATTTACTTGGCTGTTTGGGTTGTTTATAGTATTGTTGGTGTAAATTCTGGTAAACTTTGTGATCATTATGTTTATATCCTTCCAATTTGAGTTCACTTGGATTGTACACCCTAAACTCCTTACTTATGACACAAAATGCTCAAGGATCCAGTTCCAAATATAACTTATAGATTAATGATTTCTCACACCCAGGTCTCTCGATATACTTATCCAAATCTTTACTAATGCTATTTCTTAATTCTCAGACAATGGTATTACCATCTTCCACTTATCCAAATCTTTACTAATGCTATTTCTTAATTCTCAGACAATGGTATTACCATCTTCCTAATGGGATAATTCTTTGGGTGGATGGGCATTTATTCACCCTTAGATTCTTTATTCACCAATAAGGGTTCATTAGAGTTATCAGATTGGGTAGACAATATTGGTTTTTTAATGGTTGTTGGAATTGACAAGGCGGATCAGGTGGGAGACGAAAAACACTGTATGAAATTTCGTCAGGAATTGTAAGAACTATGAATATTGGTTAAAATGGGATAGAGTTTGTGTGTATTAGAAATTTTTTAGGGAGTTATGTATTGACTGGATGTGGTGGTTGTGTGTCAAGTTATGTTTTTAGGTTGTGTAAGGCTTGCTTTGGGGTGGTGACTTCTTTTGCTTTTCCAACTGCTTGAATCCATTGCAAAAGAAAGTAAAAGTACATAATATAAGAGTGATGCGTCTAAAAAAGTACAAAATATGCAGAGCTTGAAAATACGTGTGATTATTAATTAATTAATATTTTAATTGAAATGACTATATACATGTAGCATCTCTAATTTTAACTCAATGGATATTTTAACCGCTTGTGCATCGGTTGTTGAACCCACAAACGTTTGTAAAATTTTGGTAATGGAATGGAGGGGTGATGTTTCCACTAGCACCAGGTGGCCTTGAAACAAGAGTCCACTCCTTTGTCCTAATGCTTTATAGTATCTTATGATGTTTTAAACTGGCATTTGAAACCTTTAGATGAGATAATAAAAATATTAATTATATTGCATGCACATTAATAATTAGTTGTAATAGAATGTAACTCTACAAAATTTCTAAAACCTCGTGACATGGTTTACTAGGTTAAAATGATTATCTGTGTAAATGTAAGGCTTCGTTCCCGGGAAGCCTCACAGTTGGTCATCATAGCATCAAACATAATGTAATACATTTTATTTTATATAAACCATAACAACAAAAAACTTTAAAACATTCATCTTATTACATCATTCATTTTAAGATAAGCAATTGTTCTTAGGCATAATAAACACTTATTTTGAAATAAAACATTTGATTGTTCTTCTTAAGATTAAAACATCATTAGGTGGGAATGGATGTCAGTCTCCCAATGCTAAGTAGCTTCATCATCCATGTCATCCTTAGCAATCACCATTATCTACCATCTGATATGCATACAAAGCGTTACCGAGTGAGTTCTAACTTTATAATAATAATATAGAAAATATGCCATTAACTTTTTTTAATGAACACACATTCATCATATTTAATAGTCAAATTGACTTTAACATTCTTCATTGTGTTCATTATCTTTCTTTCTTTCGTTATCTTTCCTTTTCAATAAACTAGGTTTGCATAAAGCAAGAGTCTAAAACATATGGTCGGCAATGAATGCCAACCCCTGCTAGTACAACATATAAAGTGGTAGATAACCCTTGGCAGTTGACCCACACTACAAGACACGTAGGCTGCTCATGAATAAATGTCCATTCATTTTATAATCAATCTCAAGGATTAGACCCCAAATGTGCATCCTCATGGGGTAATTAAGCCGAAAATTAGTTGAGCTAACAACAACATGGTTGTGCACCCCATTCATTTTGCCTGCAAGCCTTTTCATCATCATTAGGGTCCGGGGTAATATTTATTAGGTTTCACTGTTATTTCTTTCATTCGTTAATGTTCCACTTTGTCATAAGTAACATTTTATAGGTTTCCTTCTTTATCATTGCATAACATGAAGCATTAAATATCACTCATAAAACCACATAATAATTCATATAATAGAATCATAACATTAAATCCTTAGACATTATCTAGATAGAATTCTTGGTAAAATATGCCGGTAGCTACTAATGCGGGTGTATGACTAATATGGATGGTAACTTAATGTGGGTAATAGTACTTTGGCTTATGCGTCTGCCTAGGACAAATGCGGATGAATGACTAATGCGATCAATCAATGCAGATGACCAACACTTAGTCATCATGTATATTAGAACAAATGCGAGTGAATGATGCCAATGCGGGCACCCAATACGGGTAACCAACACTTAGTAAATGCGAACCATAGGAGATAAATGCAGGTGAAGGGAACAAATGCAGGTGACAGTAAAGCTGATGAGTTAAACCTTTTGCCTAGTTTCTTACTTAGCATTTTGACACCTTAAACAAGTCATACATACTCCTAATTCATAGATCTAGTCTTTATATAGTTGGGTTCATACCTAGAGCACACCATGCATGCAACATCATCATAAATCCCATTAAAACATGTAAAAGAAGGAATCTAGAACTCACTTTAAAAAGCCTTAAAGCAAAACCCTAGAACTGAGAGTGGATCTTGAGATCTACACACATGCACACGTAAAGTTTAAGACTTTACTCATAGAATCACATCAAAAACACCTTAAGAGCTTAGATCTAAGATAAAGCATGATAAAAATCATACCTTTGATGAACCTTCAACTTTCTCTCTTTAGAATCACAACGAGCTTTCTCTTTCTAACTTGGGGTTGATTTGAGTGCATGGGAGTG
This sequence comes from Flaveria ramosissima, assembly GCA_025215565.1. NCBI lineage: Eukaryota > Viridiplantae > Streptophyta > Magnoliopsida > Asterales > Asteraceae > Flaveria > Flaveria ramosissima. Next base: position 114,512 of record JACVEC010000280.1, on the reverse strand, counting down.
AGGGAGGGGGGTCTCACCTCTTTTATACCCACTCAAAAATAACTTTTGCTTTTGTCCACCTTTGGTCCTTCTACTTATTTAAAACATTCTCTTTACTTTTTTTATTTTCCTTTTAAGATTTTCGAGTGTTGCAGTAAGAATGACATAACTTACGACATTATAGTCTTTATTATTGTTTCTTGATGATGTGAATTCATACCAACATCTATCTTCAATGCTCATGTATTTTCTTATGTATTTGTTTTACATGCTTGCTATGTATTATAGAATTTACTCTAGTAATAAATTTGAATACACATGTATCATACTTGTATAGTAGATGCAATTAAATGATGCAAGTAAACTTACGATTTCTACCCATGTTCATTTATCTTTAGATTAAGATCCCATGGGCCAACACCTTTTAACATAAACGTATTTATGTCTTCACACTGTTTAGATGCTAGTCATGAATGCTTAATATATATAAAAATAGAGGGATGTTGGTTTCAAAACCCGTAACAGGTTAAGAATCACATAATGCATTTACATCTACTGCTTTAAATGTAATACGCGGGACGATCATGTAACAACCTCTGTTTTCCTTCCCACTATTTATGATGATCTTTATGCATCATGTAGAAATGTATTATGGGTTTTTGTGGTTATTAATATATTATTTGCTTTGAGTCGAACTTTTATATATATACGAAGGATCATGTATGAACAATAAATTGTTATAGGTACATGCATAACAAATATAAATAATTGATTTTTATTAGTTGTGTTATAGTTTTTTGCTTTTGGACTACTTGCATACAATAATACACGTGTGTATGTTATGAAAACTAAAAATCATTAAACTAATATTTTTTTCATATGTTTTCTTAAGTTATACTATTTACCTATACATATATATGTAATATACTACTTACATGATTTTGGAACAAATATCTTACTTATTCTCAGTTTCATATGTCTCTAGAAATAAAAAAAACCTATTAAAAACATCCAGCGTTTTATGATTTTGAGTCGTCATTAATACTTGATGGTTATTGTTCTTTCTACCTTTATGACGAACGATCACATAAGTATCCATGTTTAACATGTCTTGTTACATAGCATCTAGTCATGTGTGATGTTGTGCTTATCAACTCATAATGTCTTGAGAGTTAAGGGTTTTGGTTATAAACATATGCTAATGTTAGCATCTTTAGTTTTCATAATGCTTAAATGTTTTACTCACTTATTCACGTAGCTCTCATACTTGGTTATAACTTCTTCTAATATCTTTATGTATTGAATCTTCAGAAAAAATGTCGTAAAAGATTATGTTTTGAATCCATAGTCCGTTAAGAAAGTAGTCTTGTTTTGAATTGAGGAGTTGTTTAAGGATGAACAAAATTTTAGTATGGTGGCTAAATTATACAAGTTTTATAAGGTGATATCCTTGCATGTAAGCACATTTTCACAGCAAATACCTCAATACCGTACCGGTATCGAATTGTTTGATATTTGCATTTCAACTCAAGAACAACCGTCGAAGGAGCACAAAACTAGGTCAAAATTTGAATATTCGTGAGAATTGCGACAGACTGATGCAAAACTATTGGTTTAATCATGATCATAACTAAGCCTTCACTAAACCATTATTCAAGAACAAGCCCTAAGTGTATGGAGAAGAATCCTATAAAAAACAAATATAAGAACTTAGTTATGATGCATATACCCATGGACTTTCAGGATGTATTTACAAATTTGTCCTTGAGGTTATGAATAAATGAACTAGGATATGAAGTACAAAACAGTAAATTTATAACTGCAACAATGGATATTAACTTCATTATGGTCAACATTAACATTAACATTAATTAATGTTTCAAGTTTTTATAAATAAGAAAGTCAATGGAGGCAAGAATATGCCACTGCTTTCTCCTCAATGAGCTCTCTTTCTACAACATCCATCTTCTCCCTTGCAAACTCATCAATCTTTAGCCCTACACCATTACACATTTTGCAAAATAGTTATTTAATTTACTTTCTGCAAGGTCAAACAGGTTGAATAGCCCGGTTGGGTTAAACGGGTCAAAAGTGAACCTATGTTTATCCAATTCCATAGAACCTCATAAATTGCTTTATTTATAAAATTAGATGGATACTTATACTGCATATATAGTTTTATAACCATATTTAAAACATTAGTTGTTCATAAAGTTCAAGTAAAAGACGTGTTTGCAGGCTGGCGTGGCTTGACTCGTATTAAAGATTACATGTTTTGACACGTTTCCCTCCATTTTTCCATCTATACTAAAAAGGATGTTTAATAGAAGCATACCTTGAACTATTGACCATTCGCCTTTCTCACAAGTCACTGGAAAAGAATAAATCAAGCCCGGTTGGATACCATAAGACCCGTCAGAATAAACTCCCATTGACACCCATGTTCCCTGACTTCCAAAAGTGAGAAATTAAGATTGAGGAAATCATAAAAATCAAAACAAGAATAGTAATAAAAATATTACTGTAATAAGATGAAACCGGACCTTTGAAGTACCAAGAATCCAATCACGCATATGATCACATGCAGCGCTTGCAGTAGATAATGAACTAGACAGCCTTCGAGCCTCGATTATGGCTTGACCTCTCTGTTGCACATTTGTGATGAACTCAGTCTTCAACCTGAACCATAATCAATATCGTAAACAGCAATATATATTTGAATACAAACTTTAAAACTTGGGAGTTATAGAAGATAGATTTTAGAGAACTGAAGCTACCATTGATCATCAGCAATAAGTTCTTTCACAGGTTTATGTCCAGCCCCCGTGTCAACAGTTGCATGATTAGCGTCTGGATATACAGATGACGAGTGATTTCCCCAAACTATAACATTTTTTAAATCACCAACATGGACATTAAGATTCTCTGATAGTTGGCTTAATGCACGGTTATGATCAAGTCTTGTGAGGGATGTAATGTTCTCTTCTGGGATCGAAGGTGCAAATTCTTTCAATATTAGTGCATTTGTATTTGCTGGATTAGCAACCACAAGCACCTGTGTAATTCATTTGATCTTTCAAAATTTAGCTTAACCAAATTATCACATACTTGTTTCCTCCAACTGGAAGAGGTGGCAATAACAACCCGTTTACTAATATGGGTCAATTCAAGCTATGTTTTATCTCGCAATGGGTAAAAGAAAAAAATTACCTTATAAAACTGTCCCAGATTGTAATTTTTATGCATAAAACCCTCCCATTTCATTTTGATATAAAAACACTTATTCTTAAATCATATAGCCTTAGTAATCGTATTTTACAATCCGATTTGTTTATAGAAAACATGGAGGATTTGGAAAATAAGAAGTGCTTTATCTGACCCGACCCATACAATATATTACCCATTTTGCGTGAACACGTTTTGACCCACTATCCAACCCTCCCATTTTGCCACCAATAGCTTAGCCAAACAATAGATACAAACCTTGCAATTTGAATCAGCATGCTGCTCCAAAGCCGCAGCTTGAGCCTTGTATATACCTACGTTCTTGAATATCAAGTCTTTGCTGTCCCCTTTCCTACGAGGAAAGCCACCTAGCATGATTGCAATATCAACACCTTTACTAGCTTCAATAACATCGGTTGTGGCAATAACATCTACAAGAACCACAAAAGATCACCAAAAAGTCCAACAAAATTTAGACTTTATAAACGGTTGCACATGAATATCAGCGTGTTATGAAAAATAACCTTTAAGAAGAGGGAATGCTCCATCCATCAGTTCCATTTTTACCCCTTTCAAGATTTCGGCAGCTGGCTCAATATCAAGCAAGTGCAGGATTACCGGCTGATCTGGACCCAACATTGCCCCTCCTGCAATCATTGGAACTAGAGCATAGCCGACTTGACCTGAGAAATAAGTTGATAGTTAATCGTTCAAAAGTATTATCTTACGAGTCAAGAAACAATCGACGTATTGTAAAGTAGACACTACTAGTTAATATTTTACTAATTTTTCTCAAATATCTTTGAACTTTGTTGCCAAAGACTTCAAGGGAGATCAAACCAAGAACAAAGTAAGATTGTGGTAACAAAAATATGGAATTTATCTTGCTTATAAGATCCTGTTAAAAGGGATACCAAATTCGACGGCTTAAGACCAAAATAATCAATATCAAACATTTAAAATACAATTATATGACTGTAGTTTACTCATCTAGAATCAACTGTTTCTAATCATGGTTCATATAGAATGAATATTATTCAATAACATGCCTGCAGCCCCAGTAACAAGCACAATTAGAGGATCTTTTCCAACATCCACAAAGCTCCATATATATCTAATGATCCTCCATGACAAATACAAACAAACCAAAACAACCACAACTTTTAAAACCAACTCCAAAGTCTCCATTTGATTATCAAATTACAACAATTAACACACACAACTATAGCAAATATGCAATCTCTTTTACTAAACCAACATTTATATATAGAAAATCAATGACTCTTTAAACCCAACTCTCACAGAGAAAATTTATCAAACACCTGGTGGGCAAGGTAAAGAAAACCACAATTGGGGAAAACCAATACAAAACCCAGAAGTCATGCAACAGAATTGGAGTCTTGAATGAAGGTAACTTCATGATAGAGAAAAGCATTAGATGATCACATGGGTTTCAACAAAATGTACGAATATGAACTCCATTGATCTGGCAATCCGTTAGCAATCAGCATTATCTTTGATGCTGGTTTAAGTTGGATGATTGATGTTCTGAAAATACTCTTGTGAATTTTAAATATTATTTTTTTTAATCCTTGGTGCTTTTGTAGACGTGTAAAACTAGTATGATACTACACGTTTCCGGCGGTGTTGTAATTTGAAATGATATATCTTGAAATGGCAATTCGGATACGGTGTGACTATTAAAATTATAAATGATGTAATCAACTAAGCTAATATACCGGTGGATGTACCGGTTCAAATAAAACCTAAACTTAATTAAATGCGTAAAAATGCAAAGAAAATCATTATAAATCCACACTACACGAAGATTTAAGGTTTTTTTTTTTCAGTCATGCCTATAGTAAGAAGTCCAGTTTCTTATAAAATTAATTTAAGTAGAAACACTTATCATTGTAAAATGGGCATTAAAAACACTAAAACAAATCTACGAAGCTGTCACTCAAACGTAATACCATAAATTACCATAGTCATACTGATTTGTAAAGGAGACCATCACATCTAGTTGCAAATATAAAAAAAAACTAATTTTTTTTATTTAAAAACAATAATTTTGCAGCAAATTGCCTCACTTTAACAACAATTTTAAGGAACAAAAAACTATTTTAGCGGTCACAAACTCCGCACTACGTGATGGGCTAGCATCTCCTATAGTTGCAACCCGTGGTTTTATATTTTATAATGTGGATACGATGAGGTGTTAAGATTTAATAAAGTTGGTAGTAAGCTAGTGTAACCGATGGTATAATGATTGACGTAAAATCTAAACATAATAAAAGGGAAAAAGACAAAAAGAAAAACAAAAAAATCATTAAAAAGAGTTGTGTGAGGACACAAACATGGGTACTCTCCCGAAAATGAAATAGGAACCACTACTGCAATGGTTATAAGTTTTAAAGAAATTAGATTTACCATAATTGAAAATTATCAAAATAAACATCTGACCCATCTAAATTACTAATATAACCATTGAAAAAATAAAATTTACAAAAAAATTAACCAATAAAACGAGACACGTGTCCAATCCTCGCCATGTGGGCAAGGAAAATCCATAAGTCCTCGCTGAAAATGTGACTGGGTGAGGGAGTTACATAATTCCTCGTCGATGCGGTGAAATTTCAAGGGTTGCTCACTGACGTGTCCTATTCCTCGCTGACCGGGGAGGAATTATGGGTTTTCCTTGCCCATAATAGCCAAAATGCCACTACTTGCTCATAATTTTCACTTATTTTAAAACACAAAATTTTGTAAAAGCGATTACCAAAAATTAAAAAATCGTTAGTTTTATTAGATTTTTTTCATTTATTGTTTTATAAAGGGAAAATTTTATAGAAATGTAACCTACTTTTATAATTGTTTCACTTAAGTCATGTACATTTTTTGTATCAACTTAATCACTTAACTTGTTTGTAAAAGGTTAATCCTCTATATTTTACATATTTAACTGGTTAAATGCTAATGTACATCTTATTTTATTTGTTTCTTTCTAAAATTCAATTGACTTGGATTAACATTTAATAAATTATAATAAAAAAAATTGAAGACGTAATATTTCAAAAGCGAAAAATTCGAATAGTAATAGGCTTCAAAACGAAAAAAAGTACAGTAATACTTTTCCAAGTTAAATTCAAATCTTCCATTTCCATCCAAAGAAATTTTGACCAACAATAGCTTTCAGAAAATAACAAATAAAAATTTAAACACTTTTTCCTAATTGTATCTAGTTCATACAAATTTTTGACCTACAACACTAGGTTTCAAAAAATAAATAGAACAATAAACTTAAAATTTTTATAACAGACGAGGAGGGGGTCAATTCCCCCTCGCCTCGTGTCTCGTGTTCCTCACCTCGGGTATAGTGCCCTCGCTAACAATGGTCACAAACAGACCCCAGGGTGAACATGTTCTGACAAGATCTGTGTATACGTCGTAGGTCTAGTTGTGAAACTTTTGATTACATGTGATATTACTTGCTTATAAGTGTATACACTTATGTCTAACAAACTTTTACACATCATTGCTTTTTATTCATTATTTAAACCTACGAACTCACTAACCATGTGTTGACCTTTTGAGCATATCTTTTCAAGTAACAATAATCATCGAGGATATCTAGAGTTGATGCCTTAGTGATGACCCTAAGGACTTCATGTTATACTTGCTCTAGCACTTCAAATATTTGTGTTTCATTTTATATTATCATTCATGGGCGTGTTTGCCTTTACTTGTTCTCGGGTTGTGGGATTCAATTTGGATATTCTTGTTTGACTATGTTTATCATGGAATTAACTAACGGTGACACAAGTCTCCATATGTGTCAGGCATCATGACACGTTGATTTTCATCATTTCATGTGTCTCTATTAACTATCAATGTGTTATGGAGATCCTATCCGTTACAATCTCGTATTTTCTCTATAAGCGGGGGTGTGACACCACAACACTTCCCTCCCCATTCATCTCTCTCCCATTTCATATTTCTCATGTATGTTTGCAACTCTTCTTTAACCCCCCCCCCCCCAATAATGGAGATAGGGGTTCATACTTGAACATCATCATCATCATACCATCAAACCGCGACCATCATCATCGAGCTCACCGCCCCACCACCACTATCACTATTGCTTAGCCAGCGTTGGGCAACAACATCACCATTGCAAAAGTAAGCAAATGACTGGACTGGGGTTAACAATCAACGAAGAAGATGAACTCCACCATTGACTACCACCAACACCACTCAAAGCCATCTAAAATCGCACTTTCACCCTCTCCTTTAGATCTGGGGGTGTTCTTGGTTGCAAGTTTATCTTTCAGGACGAATGTAGTGCAACGGTGGATACGAAAATGGTGGTTTGGTGTGGTGATTGGAGACGGGGTTGGGCGGTGGTTGGTGATGGTGATGGTAATGATAGGTTAGGCGATGATGATGCTGGGTGGTGGTGGTATGGTGATGCTGGCCGGACATAATAGTGGTCGACAGTGGCTGCGGTGATGGTGGTCAGCGGTGGCTACGCTGATGACGGTCGGCTGGCTACAGTGATGTGGTAACAAGGGTTTGTTTGCAATAATAATTACTATTATTCTTATAGAGGGGTATAATGGTCATTTAAATAAGTTTAACGTTAAAAACTAACGGCCATCTATTCTAGGAACCAATCGTGTTACGATTTGGCAAACAATTAGGACCAATAACGTAATTTCTCAAAAGTTGAGACAATATTATAATATGGGCATACCAAAGGGACAAATCGTGTAATTAAGTCTTAATTAAATAATAGTTTTAAAGACTTGTATCTTATGCTTTGAGAAACTATACTATTTTGACTTGATACTACTATAGTGACAATAAATATATATGTATATAACTAGGTCATAACCCCATGTATTACACAGATTGAATAAGACAAATACTAAATATTTATTTGAGTTATATTCGGTTTTACTCCCTGAGATTTGACCAAAATAACGCTTTTCCCATATTAAAAGTATCAGTTTACCTCCAAAAGTTTTACAACTTGTTTTATTTTTATCCATATCACTAACACCATCCATTACTCAGTTAAGTTTTACCCATGTGCATGTCATGTGATGGGCATCTTGGTCATTTTCTAAAATCCTCAATTTCATTTAAATCTATACAAAAATGATAAACTTAACCCTACTTTCATTCATTCTATACATGTTGAAAGCCACAAACATTATCGACTATACCTCATGTGTCCATGTGAGCATCTCAAACCGTAATCAACAGCAAATCGAGCAACTGTGTGGTCTTGTGGTTGTCGAACCATGTCATGTTAATTGTTGCACTCAGTTAAGATCGTTGGACCTTCAACTCATCGATTTCACTACTGCGCTTGAAGGGTTTAAGGTTTTTGTCTAATTTCTTCCTGCTATTGACCTAGTGTTTGGTTAATCTTTCTGAAGCTTATGGATTGAAATGATGTTATCCTAGCACTACTCCAAACGAAGAACATGACTGAAAGAAGGCAACATGCTAATCAGAACAAGATGCTAAAACATGTTTTAGTTATTAGTTGGTTGTTGACTAGCACTTATATCTTCTATAAATTGACCTAAAATGCAGTTTTGATTTTGTTTGGATGTAATACGATCTTTTCAATATAATGAATTATACGATGTACTTTGTTCTATGATGAGCAGTAACAAGCATTTGGTTTATAATGAAATCCTATAATACATTTGGTTTATGATGAATTTATGTAATACATTTGTTCGATGATGAATCTATGATGCATTAGAACTTAAATAGAACCAAAAGTGAGCAATAATAATGTTGCATTAGCACCACATGTTTAGTTTTAGTATTCAGCATAAAAAACATCAAAATTACATTTTGCTGCTTAAAAAACCATAGTAAAACAACCCAACTCAGCAACAAAATGGCTGCAATAAAACAACAACAAAACTGCATTAAAACAACCCTAACACAGCAAAACGGCAATCATCTGCACTAAAACAACCCCGCTAAACTTTAACATCAAAACTACAATAAATGTGCACTAAAAGAGTCAGCAAAAACTATACTAAGCATATGTATATTCTCTTAAACTGCTTTCCATCATTTGATGGGTTTCATTCCTTTTCAACATCAATAGTCACAGTAGTACGAGGGTTTGCCCTTATAAATTCTTCATAGTAATCTCTTAAGATCCCATACTGAGCAACATAATCTCCTTTAATGTTTTTAGTAGCCATGGTTTTTTCTCTAAAATTTTTTTGCTTTGAAACTTGGATTTGATATTTTTGGTGTACAAGATCCTGCAAGGCCTTTAATGGAATAGTGGGGTTACTTGCTATGGTGCTTTGCAATTCTCGAGCAAGAAAACTAACTTTGTATAACCTCACTTATCTTATTTGAAGACAAGTATGTTGATTGATATACATCTTAACTATCAAACAACCTTCTTTATTAGGGTTTGCAACATACAAGATCTAAGGACAAGTAGGAGCCACATGCTTTTCTTTTTCTTACGAACATGCTTTTTGGGAATCTTTTAAAGATTGAAACCCACTTGCTGGTTATAAAATTACACTTGTACCCACACATAATACATGTTATCTAACAGGATCATTTCTAGTAATAAGTAGTCACCTACTACTTTTAATAGCATGCATTTTCACAAACACCCATAATCTCATTCCTATTTATAAACTTTTGGCCAACATAGAATGGTTCTACAACAAGATCCTTACTTTTCTTTTTACCTTTTCTAAGGTACTGTTTGTTTACAGTCTGCGGACCACATCTGTAGACATCTGCAACAGAAGAGGTGGACCAAATATCTGCAGTCTGCAAGAAAAAGACTGTTTGTTTTTTAACATCTGCATACTGCTAAAAAACAATTTCAAAAACAACTCAAAGTTCACAACCAACTCAAAATTCTGACTGCTAAAACAATTTCACAACCAATTCAAAACAAAGTCACAACCAACTCAAAATTCAGATCAAATCAATGATTATTCCTATAGGTTTGGGTTGATGTGGCCTTAGGCAAGTGAAACCACCGGAACAATGATTTCGTCTTGTTGTGGGGGGAGGGGGAGGCAGGCGCAGGTGGGGGAGGGGGAGGCAGGCATAAGCGGGGGGAGGGGGCCGGCGGCGGCCGGTAGGGGGAGGGGGGTCGGCGGTGGTCCGGCTGGTGGGGGAAGGTGGGGCGGTCGGTGGGGAAGGTGGGGGGAGGTGAGAATGTATTGAAAAGTTGAGAAGAGGTTAGAAGACCTCAGAAGTGGTAAGTCCATATCTTCTCCACGTAGACGTCAGGAAGATATTTTTTAATGAAACGTCTTCCAAAAAACAAACAATCTGCGGAGTCCAACGTCTGCACGTGGTCTGCACGGCGCAGACAAAAGAGGTCAGGAAGTACTTATCATAAAAAACAAACACCCCTTAAGCTTTCTCAAAGCTCTATTCAAAGGAGGATCATTATCCTCATCATTTTCCTCATTAGTAAGACTATCAAAGTCTTCCAAGTCAATTTCATTTTCTATGTCCAAGTCAATTTCTTTGTCTATGTTCAAGTTAATTTCATCCTTATTAACTTCATCATCCTCACTAACTTCATCATCTTTATTACAATCATCATGTTCCTCATTCATCCAAGGTAGGGTTGGTCATGTTGTGGGGCTGCCATATGTAGTCAAACTAGTGACCCAATACTTAACATATATGTCCATGATATTATTGGCAATATATTGCAAGAAGTTCATAACATCTGTATCATTTTGTAGGGCCCTCAAACTAGGGTTGGCAATATATACGTATATATATATATATATACGTATATATATATATACGTATATATATATATATATATATATATATATATATATATATATATATATATATATATATGTATATATATATATATATATATATATGTATATATATACGTATATATACGTATATATATACGTATATATATATACGTATATATATACGTATATATATATATATATACGTATATATATATACGTATATATATATATATACGTATATATATATATATATATACGTATATATATATATATACGTATATATATATATACGTATATACGTATATATATATATATACGTATATATATATATATACGTATATATATATATACGTATATATATATACGTATATATATATATATACGTATATATATATATATATATATATATATATATATATATACGTATATATATATACGTATATATATATACGTATATATATATACGTATATATATATATACGTATATATATATACGTATATATATATATATATATATATACGTATATATATATATATATATATATATATATTACAAAAAAAGTCCCTTGTATATATTAAATTACATAAATAGTTCCTATAAATTACATTAGTAGTCCTTGTAAAGTGAAAAGACAGAAATACCCTTACATTTAACAAAAAACTAACTTATATTAGTTTTAATACCTTAACTTGTTACAAAAATGAAAACACAATACCCCAACTGTTACAAAAAATCCTTAATACCTAACTTGTTATTTTGGATAAACCATCAGGACCATTTATGTAAGTAACTCATACAAAAATGTTAAGCTTTGACAAGAAGAAGTTAAATCTATTTTAAAGCATAAATTTAGTTACATGTTAGAATTTACACATAACTTAATTTCTAGGTGGAAAATTAAGTTATTTTATAAAAAATAGTTCAATTATTAACCGAATGTCAATACCCATCAGTTATTAATCAGTTTCAAAGAGTAAAAAAAACATTGAAACTGGTCTAGTTACTAACCGGTCAAAAACTGGTTTTAGTTAATAGTTAAATTACCTGACTAGCTGGCCTCTAACCGATTCGTGTAAAGAGAATACTAACCTTTTTCTAACAAGTGGTTCTTACTGGATCCTAACCAACAGCGGTTATGAACCAGCTTGGTTTCAGGTTAGGTCAATTAACCGTTTTTACTATGCCTTAACCTAATTTCACTCACATATCTAGGAGCATTCAAATCTCATTACTCATCTTTATTCATATAATTATATTAATAATCATATTTTTTTCTATCTCATTTTCAATTAAATAATATTTTTTTATACATTTATCATTACCTTTTTTATCATCCTCTCACGACTACTTTAAAAAATATTAAAAAATTTACAAAGGTTTGAACAGTGTTTTTCTCAAAATTAAGATTGAACAGTAACATTTTCTTTTAAATTTATTAACAACCACTTATAACTATACCATATAATATTAAGCACTAATTTATAAAACCCATCTACCACACGGGTTGAAAGAGAATATTAAATTAGCGACTACTAATAAATATTTAACTGTCTTGAACAATAAAATGAAAATAGTTTTTTTAGCTTTCATCTTTAAAAAGCTTTGTTAAACTTTTTATTAAAAAAAATTAAACACTGTTATTTCTTAAAAAAAGGTTCTTTTTAAAAAATTCATATTTCATAAAATTTATGTTGACAATATGTACGTTTTTAAAAGAATTCTGTTATTTATTAATTAAAAATCTAATTTGAAATTTAGAAAACATATGTATAATATTATTAGCATTTAATATCATCATTAAGAGTTGACTAAATATGACATTGATATGTAACAAAAAGATTGTGAGAAGATAACATGTAATAAAAAATTATTTTGCTTTATTAGTATAGATACACTTATATCAATTTAAAGTAAGTTAAAAATAGTGCATGTTTGGGATTGTTTATTTTTCATTTACTTTTGACTTATTAACTTTTAAGAAGTTAACGAGTTAAGAAAAATGTTTGGCAATCCTAAAATAAGTTTTCAAACTGATTTTTTTCATATAAGGTAAAAAAAGAGGTATTAAAAAGTAAGAAGAAAGTTACTTATTAACTTTTGAAAACTTTTTTTTTAACTAATTTTCTATTTTATCTCTTTACTACCTCCTATTAACTAGGGTTGATATAACAAATCAGACACGACACAATAAGACACCAACACGATAAGTGCTGACACAAACACGATACGATAACTAATCATGTCGTTTTCTTAGACACGAACACGAACTTGTTTAAAAATAGATTACACGATAAAACCTGTTAAGGGACACGATATAAATCACACCTTTAGTGAAATAAAAATTGTTTTAAGTTCATCAACGTCCTAAATAATATAAAATCTTTAACATGATAATTCTTAACATATTTAAAACAAAAGTCCATAAAAATATCTATTTTAACCAATAACATAGTTTAAAAATATAATAGGTGGAGTACGAAGAGGCCTCAAGTGGAGGCCAGAGACTCGCACAGTGGTACGAAGAGGCCTAAATGTATAAATAGGTGCCTTAACGGATTAAAATGTGTTTATCTGTTAAAACACGATTTTTATAATATCTTTAACGTATCGACATGTTAATAACATAGAAACTTGTTAAGCTCGTACCGGTCTCTATTTTGATATTTTGTGAACCCACATTTCAGAAAGAAAGAGAACGGAGAAGCGCAGAAGCAATTTCACCACCACCCCCAGCCGTCCGTCTGACCGCCGGCCGACCAGCCTCCGGCGATCTACTCCAACTGCGAACATTCGAGTGTCGAACATTGCCCATTGCTATTTACGACCAGGTCAGTTTATTATTTTTCTCTTACAACCTCAAAATTGCTTGTAACTAGATGTGATTGTGTGAAAGTTGATGTTGAATGAAGCTTCATTAGGCTTGAGTAAACTTGAAAGCTAATTGAAATTGGGTGTAAAATTTGAAACTTGGTTAAAGTTGTTGATTTTAGTGGAAACTTAAGTGATTAAAGACTTGTAGTTATTGATTTTAGTTTTTGAGACTTCAGTGAAACTTGAATGTTTAGTCATTAGTTTTAGTTGTTTTTGTTGAAACTTGAATTTGAGGACTATGGAACGAATTTGAAAAGAGAGTTATCAAACATTATTTCTCATCTTCAATTGAACTCTTTAGAAATCTGACAATCAAAAAGATGAACTTTCTGTATCATATTTACACTTGATGAAGCACATCTTGAGGTTACTAATATACTGTCTTAAGTGAATGCAATTGAGATGATTAGTGCAACCGAACAACAATTACAAGTTATTAGGCTTGAATGTTTTGGTTCACTTTTTGAAAGATGTCACATCTTTCTACCAAAAACATGAGATTCAAATGGTCAACATGGACGAGTATGTTAACCCAAAAAGTCGAAGAAAAAGACTAACATCACCAATCATCATTATCATGAGTTTGTTAATTTCAACTTGGTCAAATCTAAGAGCTTGGCAACCGTCTTAATGGATCGTTTTTAGAAGATGAAAACCTGTAGGGAACAACTATAAAATGTAATGTTTTTTGTTTGAAAATTTCTAAACACATTTCTATTATGTGATTTCTAAAGACGGCGTATTTTTATTATGGCACTGTTTTATTATTAAACCTGAACCGACCAGAAAATTCCAACATTATGGTGTTTATGTTGGAATTTTCGATCACTGAAAAAAGTAACCCCATAGGAAAAAAATCCTAGATCGCCACTGGCTAAATAAGTCAGGTTAACCAATTTAATTGTGACAAAGACAGATTATATTCTTGGATTGCAATTAAAATCTATTATTCATCTGAATGAATCCGGGCTTAATCTATTCTTGGTTTGCTGTTTAATGTAGTCTTCAGTTGCAATTTTCATGTTTTTTGTGTCCTATTATGCTCTGTTTACCCGTCTTCTTTTAAATGAAAAGAGAGTGATGCTTGAGTAGCAAACTGAGGGTGGTTGTTACAAGAAAGATTACAAGAAGAGAAGTTACAGGGTTGAAGATGGACTCCAATCAAACACATAGCTGCCCTTCTCATTCTATTGCAAGTGTTTATGTACAAAATGGATTTAACCGACTCAATCTTCCTAACTAACTGATTTTTAAGATAATTAAGCATGACCTCAAGAACTATAATGAATCCAACAATGAAAGAACCAAGCAAGAACAACAATAAACTTAGCAATGGAAGCACCAAAAATTATCATGAAAGCACCAAAAATTATCTATTAAAACATTTGAATGACCATGAGTCCTACTTAATGTAGCTTGTCATCAATATTAATATTAACGGTTATCAATATGAACATTAGTAGGACTAGAGTGAACTACCATTAACATATCAACAACCTCATTAGGTTCCCATTAATAGAAATAGTAGGACTAAGAAGAACTTCAGTTTTGCATTCCTTTTTGAGACTCGATCGAAAACAAATTCTGGATTTGAATCACCCTCATTGCATTAGAATGCAACCTTTGTTTGAGGTTTTTCCAATTGCAATTCCATTGCCCATCATAGACAGGGGCAAATGGGGCAGAATGTGAGTTTTTTCTCACTGAACCTAAGCTACCTTCTCCGTGCTACCTTCCTCTTGACATGAAATTACCCAATGTAGTTGCTGAAAGCAGGAGTTGAATGCTGAAAGTAGTGCTAAAAGTTGGAGTTGAGTGATATTTCTCTTGTAGGATTAGATTTCTGTTTTAATTTGAATATGTTTCTGAAAAAGTGATAGAATTAGATTTGGATTTCTTCTCAAGCCTATCTAAGAGGCCTGAATCTGTTGTAATTAATATCTTTTTCCCATCTTTCATTGAATTAAACTTCAACTTTATCCCCTCTTTAGAATCTATTCTCTTTTTTGTTTGCTTCAATTTGTGTTGGGTTCACTTTTCCAAGCCGTGAACTTGACCCCTTTATAACTTCTACATTACATGATACTAAAGATTGACGATGAAAGTTGACACAATTTCAAACATATATAGAACTCTATTGCTCCTTCAATTATCTCTGCTCATCGTTTTTCCTGGGATACATCGTTTTCATTTTCTCTCAAGTCTGATTTTGAATATGCTAATAACGAGGTTTCAGGTTTG
Organism: Flaveria ramosissima; assembly: GCA_025215565.1. Classification (NCBI taxonomy): domain Eukaryota; kingdom Viridiplantae; phylum Streptophyta; class Magnoliopsida; order Asterales; family Asteraceae; genus Flaveria; species Flaveria ramosissima. The sequence continues at coordinate 98,399 of JACVEC010000280.1, read as the reverse complement.
TTTCTTATCTAATTCTTTTGGTTGCTCAATTACATCCCGTCCTTCTTATTTGAATTGTTTAGGGATATAATCTAGGTGACTAGGTTAGGACACAAGCAAAATGGTCTTAAGGTTTGATGGTTTTATTTCGTTTTTCAATGTATTGTGGTATTAGACACATATTTATTTAGAATCACTGCCGGCCTGGGGAGGGGCGGAATGGACTTCCGTCCAGGGCCCACTCGCTTAGGGGGCACAAAATTTTTCAAATTTTTTATATATATAATTATAAAAAAATAATTATAAGGTATAATACAACTAAAAACTTAACCCAATTATGTTTTAAACCAAATTTTTTGAGCCCATTTTTTTAACCCAATTACTCAACTAATAGCCCACTAAAATATTTAAATTTGATTGTAATTAAAGTCCACAAACTAATTTATACCACAAATTTTGTTCTATTCAAACTTGAAATCTTACCTACGATCCACAGTGTCCCAGGATAGACTTAGTGGATTGGCGATAATAGCTATCGAAAGCAAAATATTAGAGACTATAAACTACGAATATATTATAAACCAATTTGCTATCAAGAATGCTAGGAGAGATTTACGAGTTATTGGTTAACTATTACGGTATGTCATTGTAATACTATGATATTGCTATGTTTATTGTTAAAACATTTCTTTTCATTTAAAAAAATTAGTTTGTATAATTTAAGTCGTTAGGGCCCGTTGGCCTTTTTTTCCGGCTCGTCCAGGGCATTAAAATCCTCGGGGCGGGCCCTGTTTAGAATCAACATTGTTAGTGATTTTCTTTAGTCGAGAGAGGTACTATTTGAAGTACTTTTTTTGAACTTTTAATTGTATAAAAATGTAGTTTATTAGTATAGGGTGAGATCAAGTAACATCATAAGATTTTCTTTCTTTTCCGTATGACATAAGCTTTGTTCGTTGGATTTCTTCAGAAGTTATTTGACTTTTCAGGTTTGGAAGGTCAATATCAGCCTTGCTTTTGACAAAATGTAGGTACAATTCCTTACTAAAGTTAGGGAATCTTTAGGTGTCTGGTTTTGGTGAACACATGGTTATGGAAGGTCATAGCTTCAGTGGAAGTAGATTAGCCACTATAGTTTATAGGTTAATTGAGTGTAGGTGCCAAGTGCTATTTGCAAGTTTTGATCAGAAGCATTGATGGATTTTTAGTTCTTTTTGTGGCTCAATCAGGAGAATTCGGTTCTTGCATAACTACGCAATCATAATTGTTGCTTAGTTAAAGCTACAAATATTGGGATGTCATAATTTTTGTAGTAGCATTATAATTTATTTTTATAATTGCATTTGATATGATGGTTATTATGAAGTTCAAAAGAAAATGAACAATTTTAATGAGTGAATCTGACCTGACGGACCCAACCATTGTCATTTTCGCCAGTTTTTCCTGTTTTAAATATGACTTGCTCCAACTGAACCTTTTTTTTCATTCGTTAACTGATCCACTGTGCTTTGCCCTTTTGCCAACTTTTATATGCATATCTAAAAGTATTTGTACGCGTGCTTGACTTTAATGGTGCTAATACGTGGCTCACTAATAGCTATTAGGCTAGTGGTGCATTTGTTGAAGAGGTAACGGGCGTTTTTAATAAAATCAAATATATAACTTATATCTGACTTGATTATTTTAGATAAATGGGACATGAGGTGTACAACACCCATAATCAGATAATGTCTGGAAAACTAGATAGCAAATGAGCAAAGTGGTGGTACATAGCAGAAAATGATAAAGAGGGGTTGATGATGGGAACTAAACAGATGAAATAAACACAATATCAAACCGCGTGCTGTAGAAAAATTATACAATTTGAAAGCTTTCTGCATGTCACTGTTTTGTTTATCTGTTCCAGTCAATAAATATGGTATTGATCTTTTCATTGGTAAATGAAACCTATGTTCTTTGTGAGAATGAATGTGTGAGGATGTAACTACAAACATGAATCTTAGGGCACTTAAAATTGGTCATGAAATTCATATTACTGTATTACAGTTTCACTGCACTCGGCAAATGCCAAATTGTTTGCTATGCTATCATATATTTGTATTTTCATTTAAATTGAAGTCCTTGTGTTTCCAAGAATAAAAAAATTAGAAAACTTCTGAAAGTACCCAGTCTACTGTGTCTACCTAGTACCTACATGGTTACCATTGTTGATTGTACATACTACATAGGCACATGTAATATATTTACTATCATGTTGACTAGTAGATTATGATCAAAGTTACCTCACCCAATTTAGGTTTTATCGTTGATGTTTATTTTAAACAGATTGAAAATGGATGATACGATGAAGCAATTTCAAGAAAAGCTGATTGAGATTGAGACTGAAGCAGAGAATCTTCTACTTGCAAGGCATCAGGTAACTGAAGTTGTTTGTCATTATGAGTGTCATATTTCTAATGTTTTGCCAGATTTTGGATTTGTGAGGACAGTTAGTTGAGAATGATGGAATGAGAAATGGGAACAGTGAAGCATTGACGGCATTAAGGAAGCGGGCCCGGACTACAAACACAAGTGTTTCTTTACCTCTTGAGTTGATGATGATAGAAGTTGATGAATCAAGGGCTCTGGTGAAGAAGATTTGTGCAATTTGTGGGAATCATTACACCAAGGAGAAAACATGGATGATGTTTTCTGGAACTGATATGTATGCTCGGGTTCCTTTTCATGCAGCTCATATGATGTTGGAGAAAGGTAACTTAGTTTCAACAATTTAACCAATCATCATAAAGTTACAACAATCATTAAACTTAATCGCCAAAAGGCTCTAAATATCAATCGAAGTGACATATGTAGCATACTGCTCTACTGTAATTTATCATAAAGAGTACAACCAGACCTTTTTTAGACTAATCTTGTCAAAGTTTGATAATTAGAGGGGTTAATTAGTATTATTAGTTAGTTGGTTCTAAATTGAGTCAGCCAACGTACAAAATTGTTTAATCGGCCAAACAAGTTTGAATTTAAGTTGGATTAACTCAGTTTGTTTTTGCTTTGGAGTCAAGTCAATTTCAATTATAAATAGGTGAGTCAATCAATTGTACCAATCAATTCTTATTCTCTATTTATAAAAAGGAGCTGAAGTTCAGGTTTTTAGTTGTGCAAACAAGAGATGGAATAACCTGGGAATATCAATTGATTTTGCTTCAACCTCAGAAACCAAATGACTTGTCAACAAATATGAAAGTTTAAAATCAAGCTCAGCATAAAGGCTAGAAGCTAACAAATGGTCTGGTTAATCATATTATTTTGGCACAATTAAGGCAGATAATCATTTGCATAGATCGTTCTGATGTTTCTCTTATTCTGCATACTTTTGAACTATTTTGATTTCTAACAATGTTCTTTTCTGCCAAAATCGGTACAAGTTAATTATTGACTACATGAGTCCACGTGAGTTTTATCGGTTGAACATGCATTTGCTGCATTTGAGAATGGTTACAAATCTTCATGTCAACTGTAATTGTATAGGGTTCCAAGACTCTATGAGTAAGGGTGAAGCTGAATATATCTTTGATTTAATTTCCTAACCTCACTACCTTCTTTCTGAGTTGTTTTTGATATATCTGGACATATTAAAGTCAGTTATGTTTAATTTAGGTTCAAGAATAAGAATCAAGCCATTGGGGAATTGTGATTATATTATATTTTGCATTAAATTGGGGAATTGCTAGTTTTTGAAATATAAAAAGGCATCAGGTTTAGTTTCAAGGGGTAGAATTAGAGCCACAAAGGAGATCAAATTCCAATTACTAGGCACACCACACACTAGTATTCCTAAAATCAACTTCTTTTAGCCTAGGATTATCTCATCTATTTTAGTAATGGTATCAATGGAAATAAGGAATAAATCACTTAGAAAGTAATTATGTCATCATAATGTGCTATAAAAGTTATGCTTATATATTTGTAGAATTTCTCAGTAACTGTTACGTTTCCTCTTGCCACATGATGATTATGAATATGCTGACTATTTGCTGGTGCATGTATCAGTTTTAGAGTGAACGTGAATGTGAGCTTCATATTTTTTGGGCTTTGATTGATTAGTTCATTGCTGTAATAATCCATATTACATCACAGGAAATATTATAAAAACAAGGGTTCACGTTTCTGTTTATTTCATCATGGCATTAACTAATCGTAACCCTTTGCTAGATTATCTCGTACTATAGTATTCAACTTTCCAACACCTCCACATATGAGATTTGTTTGAAAAGTGGTGCATGTTCTTGTAGAAAATGTGCTTCCTTTAGTACACACCTTCATGAGTGTCGTGGCCCACGTATTTATCTTGTATTTTTTACATCAGGCAAAATTGATTTAAGATGTATCACTATCTTTTCCATGTATAGAAACCGGCCCACTACCAACATACATGCCAAAAAGCTGTCATCAGCAATATAGGTTTGGACTGATGAGAGAGTAGTCTTATCAATGCTTGTTGATAGTACCATTTGATGACATCCTATATGTTTTATGCATATGTTCTTAATCAACATTTATTCCGCCTTTGTAAATCAATAAAAATGTGTTTTAATTTTGTATTGTTTATTTTGGACTGTAGATCAAACGAGGCTAGACTATGATGTTAAGAAATTACAAAGTTATGTAAAGGAGAAGTCTTTTTTGATATCGGAACAAGGTGTTCTTGCTGACAAGATTGTTCCAGGCGTTTTGAAGTCGATGGTGACGTTACAAGACAAACCAAAGTAAGTTTTGATGACCTCATGTGTTTGTCAAAATCAACCCCTCTGCGCTATTGATTAACAAGTATGCTATTGTAGAGGTGTGACAAAATGGGCGGGTTGAGTGACAATGAAGACTGGTTTGGATTGAAACAACTCATTTTTAGTTCGGATTGGAACAGGTTGGGTTCTATGTAGTGAAAACAGACTTTGGGCGAATGCTAACCTCGTTGATCTATATGCCCATTTATCTAGTTCCCTCCTTTTCACTGGTTTTTTAATTGACCCATCTTATATTAAACACAACTCAAACCGACCCAACAACGCGTAAATGGATTGAATTTGTCACCTTCTCTTGGCCTGGGAGAGGAGAAACATTTTTACTTCGAAGATTTATTATTACTTTCAGCAATCAACATCAACATGTCGTATTATCTCTTGACCCTACGTCCATAACTATCATCTTTAAAAATTGATCTGTGGTACAATTGATCTTCACAATCCTGTGCTTATGTGAGTTGTGAGTTATTTGCCATATAAAATGTTGATAATTTATTTTCTCTTGTTTTAATCCCATCCTTTATCCGCCATTCAGATGAGAAGACCGATAAACTGTTTACAGAAGATAACGACTACAACAAAACGAATATAGAAGCTTTTGTGTCATGAAGCGATGAGACCACTAGAAGAAATACGTGGTGAAAGACCGAAAACATGTAAATTTGCAAGGATTCTATTACAAGGGGAAAATAGACGGGTTCTCTGACGGGTCACAACACGAGCAACCTATAAACGAGTTGATTTCTTTGGCCTAGAAACTTTTTGTTTGTCTATTTTGTTAGAAAATTATAATTAAAATATGCAACATATGATGTTCTTACAATAAACTGTATTCCTTCTGCTTTCGTAACACATGTTATCTTGGGGATTTCTAGGTGTCGTGTCAACATCTGAATTTATTATTGTCAAATGGATCAGAGATGTACCGAAATATAAACATGTCGTTGTGATGATGTTCTTGGATGCATCGATGTATCAACTGCTCATTTGTTTCTTTGACATATGAAACGTCACATGTCGTTATCTTTGTTGTTCCATAATTAAAGTGTCATATGTTGACAAACCAAGTGGCCTTTTGAGGTCCCATGTTAATTCGAAACCTTATCATAACAACGTATCGTAATTTCCTTTTTACCAGTACTATTGAGTTACAATAACCAAGAAAATTGTTGAATCTCACAGGTATAGTAAGTTTCGGACTAAAAGTAAGTATTAACATCATATATTTTTTCACGTTTATTGTTATAAACTGATATATGTGCTGAACTTGTTCAAGTTTTATTTGAGTTCATAAACATGTTTGTGATTCTAACTCTCTAAGAACATGTTTGATGCTTAGTTAGCTACATTTGCTATCATATTGTTGATTTAGATATTCTTGCTTGTGGAGAAATTGAGGGTTCTTAAGGTGTAATAGTACAATGAACCATCAAGATGGACCATTAAAGTAAAAGTTATTGTCAATCCATGAAGATGGGGATGTTGACAAGTAAAAAAGAAAAAAATAGCATGTGATTCATAGCTACTTTATATGTATCTTCTACTTGTATTTATGGAGGTTCACCATCATTGATCAAGACATCACATATGCTCCCCCTTATCCCTCATTCATTGGAGATATTTCTAGGGAATGGGATGATGTTACACTTGTTGATCCATGTGTGCTCAATTAATTTACTTGTGTTATTAGATAGAATATTAGGGGTGAATTAGTGATTATAATTAATGTATCTCTTGAGAGAGATAAATCATGCTTGGTGAATCTTTCAACAAACAAGTTGAATGTCTAATTAGGGCTAATTTTCTATTTGGTATTTAGATGGGATTTAAGCATTTTTATGTGGTCATTGAGTGATTGAGGCATCAATTACTCCTTCATTTTGATGAAGTTTCTGTTTCTTGCCTAGACGTGACAAACAGAGTTGGTCTCGTATTAAATGCTACCAAACCTTTATAACGTTGAATTACCCTTATCGTGTTTTTAGTTTTTTCTTCACCATCATCCTTTCGACTAAATCCATAATACATTGTTGTTGTTACTGTGAAACTTGTCCAACAACTCTTTGTGTTAATAGCTTGTAGGTTTGGAAATTAATCTTTTTCTTCTTATTTTCTAATGAGGAATTGCTATCATAATGCCTTTCAAATACTTGTTTATCACAATGCATTTCACATACTGAGAAACCAAGTGTTGTTATTGGTGCTCTTTAGAGATTAACGACCGAACGAGCTAATTTTCATGATGGAATCATGTAAGAACCTTAAAGGGTGTATATGGTTTTTTTAATTAGTAAAGATTTAGGAGTCTTTTGAAACAAATTGTAAGAAAAGCATATTAACCACAAGATAAAGGATAGAATTATATCACCACTTCAAATATAACGATATAGTGTGATTCTAATGAAGGCTAACAACTTCGTCATACGTCAACTCCTTGATCCTCGAGCAAGAGTTTTTCACTAGTAATGTGTCTCTAAAACTTGATAAAGATCACTGTCGCAACGTCTTACCAAGAAGGTAAAGATCTCCACAAACTTTATCATGCAAACAACGGATCACCAATACATATAAATTACAAGTGAAAGAAATACTATGGTTTGTTTGAAGGCTTTTGATCTTCTCTTGCTTAAGAATCTTGATGATGAGAACTAATTGATAAAATAATAAGTCAAGAGTATGTAACTATTATGTATTTTTGTTTGGAAGAGGCGGTCAAAGTGTCAAAAGAAGGATTGTTTAAATAGCCAAAAGAAGAGATAATGGAAAATTGATCTTCCGTTATCACATTTCTATAAGTGTAACAATTATCTAACATAACTGTAGGAGTTTAACATCTATTCTAATAATTCTTTACATTTTTTAACACATGCCATTCTCACAATCACTCTTCCAATTTTTTTCCCGACTAAATAAATTATTTCATTTTTAAAAGGTCAAATAATTAATTTTCTAAAATTTCTCTTTCTCTCTGTATTATAAATTAGGTTAGTGACCCATGTGTTAGTGTGTTACATAGGTTGACAAATACTTAAAATTACACATGGGCAAATAAATTTATAGTAATATAAATATAATATATATGATGTTGATAGATAAATCAAAATAAAAATGTTATCATAATACAATCTATACTACTATATTATACATCTCTTCAGATAAATATATAATTTTGCCAAGCGTACAAATTTTGATTCAATATGTACAAAAGGATGCAAGACATTTGAGAGGAGTAAAATAAAAAAAATAATTAAGATTTTAAGATACTTTAGTGATAATATGGTAAATTTATCAATTAAAATTTATATACTTTGACATTTTTGTCATTGTCTCTTTTATGTATTTAATACACATTATTAATACATATTTAATAATATGATATTATTTAATTCACTTAATTTAATTTTATTTTATTTAAGATACTATAAATTGTTATTTACTAATTATATTTTTATAACTAAATACTATTTAAATTAAATATTATTTTATTTAAATATTAAAGTATATAAGTAATATATATCTTCATATTTATGATAACAATGATAATAATACTTTATCTACAGACATATTGTAAGTTTCATATATATTTATATAAATCTTTTATAATAAAAATTAAAGTAGGATAGAATGCTAATTTTACATATGGATTAACACAACCATATATGAAGTCATGCTTAAATTTAAAAAAAGTAACCATTTTATTTCATGTATGCCCTTACAATAAAATACAACATATGATGCTTATAATATAAATGCTAAAGCATATACACGTGGCCAAACAAAACCGTCATTCACTTTCATTGTCATTCATTCATTACGATTGAGCACTCATCCCTCTTCCCCTTTCCCTTGCCAGTTGTTAACAGCTAAATAACAATCAAGATGGTAACTTGTGGTGATAATCTGTCCATTAACTTTCTCCGGTCTATGAAAATCACCACCGAAAGCTACCTCCGATGATCATCATGTTGACTTATGCTGCAAATTCTTCACTCAATTTCCAGAATTATCGACTCACAACAACACTATACTTCTGTCTTCCTATTACACCCCCATCTTTCTTCGTATCATTAACATCATCATCATCACACACCTCACCCATCACCGGTTACACCCCAGTTTTATTTCCAAGTGTTTAGCGGTGCATACCGATTCACTCTCGTCCACCATCGCCGGTTTCTTTTCGACAGGAATAACATTTGTTGTAAATCTCCAAAGATTTGCCTGGTATGTTGTTTTGTTCCAACCACCCTCAAATCAGGTCAACTTTAATTTGTATTTTATTGTTTTACTTTCATTGTTATTAGGTTTTAATCGACTTATTGCCTAATTTATTGTCATTTGAAGAGTAAGACCATTGAGGTTAAATTTTTGTTAGGTTTGAATTTGAAGTTTGTCTATTTGTTCCAGGCTATGCACATATTTTATAAGCAAATGTATTTTTTTTCCAAAAAGAATGAATTGATGTTCTTTTTGTTTCTTTAGTTAAGTCATATGTGGAAAAATAAAAACAAGTATATAAACATGTTTCCATCAAATATTCATTCAAATTTTGAGGATGGTTGGTTAGTTATAAGATAAATGCTTTCGAAGTGCTAATAAACTAGGGAAAAAATAAATCTTGTTATAAAATCTTACATCTTTTTAACAAGTAAACAAATGAATACATAGTTATCCATTGTACAAAACTCTAACCTACATTCATAACACAAACCCCCCCCCCCTAAAATCTACGTAATAAGTGATTTTCGACAACAACTACCACTCATGATTTCACTAATCTTGTTGGAATAATATAGTTGTTAGTATACATGTCTTAAAGACTTATTAATATATATAATTGTTTTCTTTCATTGAAAATTTTTTAATAATTATATTTTTATTTTTTAATTTACGTCATGACGCACCGGACCGATACAGACTAAAATCAAATTCCTAAAAAATCATGCAGCAACCGTACCGCCGCAACGTGTGGGCATTTCCACTAGTAGTATAAAAAAGTTGTGTCTTCCATAATAGAAACAAATAAAGATATAACGGTTGAACAGAAAATGAAGAAAAATTATCAACTAATGAACAACTTTTGATAAAATATGTAAAAGTATGTAACCATGATGCGTAACTAAGACAAAAAACAGTTAAAATTAAAAACTAATTGATCATAAAAGTGTAAATACTTTTTGTTTAATGGTATCGAAGAGTATAAAAGATGGATAGAAGTTACATTAATGGAAGGTTGTTAAAAACTAACATTACGGAACATATGATTAATGTCATGAATTTTAATATTAATTGAAAGGAAAATGTTATTTTATAAGAAAATAGATAAAATTTTTTAATAAAATAAAATTGTTAACATAATATTAAAATTAATATTTTAATTATTATTTGTTAACATAATTAGAAAATTCTTATAACTTTTAAAAAGATGCCAACTAATCAATAGTAATAATTGATCATAAATATAATATTTATTGTAATTGATATGACAACTCAAAATTAAAAAAATTTAACGACATGTAACAATATAAATGTGACTGGCTAGAAAAGGGCTATGTGTACGCATAGTTAATATTTTATTATATGTTATCGATACAAATACTTTTTGAATTAATAACTTTTAGAAAAACTTTTTTTCATTATATTAAAAAATTAAGTATTATAATTAAAAATATATTATATCAAAATCAAATTCTTTAAAACTATGAATTTATTATAAAACAATAGTTTTTTTAAATTATAAAATATTTTAAAATAAATCTTTAAAAAAGACGAAAGTTTATATAAAACTATTTTTTACAAAACAAACCCGGAGTTTTCGAACAGTGAAATATTGATAAAAATGAAATTTTTCAAAGCAATAATTTTTCAAGACAAAAGTTGTAAAAATAATAAATTTTTTTATCAGATAATCAAAGTACTTATTTGTACGTAATTTCAATTATATCTTATTTTTAATGTTTTACAAATGCTAACTTTTTTTTAATAAATATTTAATATTTTTTATTTAACTCGTATAAATACACGGAGTTATAACCTACTAATTCATAAAATGAACACTTTCATTGTTTTCAACAATAAATTTCATTTTTTGAATAGAATAAATTTCATTTATTAATTGGCATATGTTTTATTCATTTTCTCCTTCCTCCCTTTTTTCCTTTGATTTTAACATGTGTCTTAATCTCCAGTAAACTTAAGGTTGATGTTGTACGACCACGAGTCATTTTTCTTCGTTAAAATGAGTCCATGTTATATTTATTTTGCTTGTGTCAATAAAAATATTAATAGAAAGTACATACAATAACATCACATATTGTTTTCATTTGTGCTTTAGTAGAACTGAATTGACGTTGATAAATTAGAGAATCGTGTTCCTAAAACCACCACACTTTCTTTTGTTTCATCAAATTGCCTTCAAATGTCACATCTATTAAATCAATGTTTTCATTTATTTAATTTTAGGAGCAAACCAGTGTTTACTAGCATAATATGTGTGGGTGTTTGTTTGTGTTCGTGCACTTTAATTAACACAACAGTTTTATAGCATTTTGTATAAAATATTAAGTTCAAAACGTTCTCACAAAAAATTACAGAAAAAACCAAGGTATAAAAATGTTTATATGTTTAAAATATGGTTTTTATAAAGAGATAGATGAATAAAAATTAGGGTAAGGTTATAGTAACTTTGTAGAGATATAGGCAACAATTTTATTTTGTTAATGTTACTGAAAAATATTAACGTAGACGAAATGAAAAACACATATATTTTCTTAAGCCAAAAAAATCATCAATTAAGTTTTATGATACTTTGTAGAGAGAAAACATTAATAATCTTCATGTAGATAATATATTGATATGCTAAAAGATTTATTCTTATAAGGGTGATGAATGTCGTCCTGTTTCATCCTGCTCGATATTAAATGTGTAAGGCAGTACCAAAGATGGGGGGCAACGTTCCTGTCGGTAATGTCGTGTGACACTAATTTCCATGCCACTACTCTGTCTTGTTCTTTTGATTTACTTCTTTGTCACTACTTCAATCAATATGAAAATGTCACTGATACCGCCATACTTTCATATCTCTATGTCACCGCAATCATTTTCCATCTCATCAGTTTCACTCTCCATCTATTATCGAGTGCATACCCACTCTAACACAAACAAAGAGTAATTTCATATACACAACTTAGAATTTGATATAATATTGTATAGAAAATCATGATATTCAATTGTTTTTAATAATAGAACATAATAAGAGTATAAAAGGTGATAATAATATAATAATATGACATATAAATAGAGAGAGAAAGAGAGATATCTCTTGGGAACATATCTCTCTGACTAAAAATACGTTCCGTACAATAAGAGTCAACGTCGGTGTCAGCCTTTTCTTACACTATCCTCTGATCCCATATTTCCATTTATACCCTTGCTTCCCCATATTATTTTATCTTATGCCATTTTAATTAATAATGGAATAATGAAGGCTATCTAACATGTAAATTAAGTCGAAGGATCTGTTTTATACGATCATTGTATGCTTGGGCTCTGAAAAATTAAAATTAGAAGAAATGTTTTATAAGTGCTGTCTTTTTTATTTCATGTAAAACTATATAAAATCACAGAAAATAAGTAAATATATTTTTATCATATCAGTCAGATATTATGAGAGAGAAATAGAATAGATTTATAAAAATACATATTTATTTTATGTAAACTTTAAAAGTGACATTTATATAATTATTGTATAATTTTAGGTATTATAAAGTATTGAATAACAAAGGTTCTAAAAATATAGATTAAATAATATTTTGAGTGAGGATATTTTCTTAACAAAGTATGGAAAAAACATTGTTGTAGGATATCAAGAGTCTTGAAATATACTCTTAAAAGTGCAGCATCTTAATATTATTTTATTTTTAACACAGAGATTATAAGTTATAGTAGGTTAAAACTATGTATTATACATGTTGAATAAAAAATATCAGTAGTTAGTAATGATGATTTATGAATTCTAAGATGATATTGTGAGATACAATATGATTAAAATTATGTTTAAATACGTAATTTAATAATAAATATATAAAAATATTAAAAATACAAAGACATAGGTATAATTAATAAATCTTTAAAACTTTTTCTGTATACGACATTGATATTCTATTTATAAGTTTACCATCTTAATTTAAAAATCATAGTTTTAGTCACTTTATTTATGTCTCTAAATAATGTAAATACACCTGATGATCTGTGAGTACTTAGTAATTTCAAAAACAAACAACATTGGATATATAGAGTGAATGTCCTTGACTTGTATCTCATCACATCCTCAAATTCTATCTGCGAGTTTTTATCGCGAAGCGCGTAACAAATCAGGATCTTGGTCATTGGTAATGTTGAACGACCACTATATGAAATTAAAATACTGAATTCATTATTCAACATGAGAATAATATCGTTTTCAAAGTTTAAGTTGCTGAAGGATACATAATGTAAAAACAACCAAATGTAAATAATACGCAAAACACTACACCCAAACAAAGTAAGTAATGTAAAATGAAACAATTTAAATGTTTGATGAAAGCTATAAGACTCTAGTGCATTCCTAACCTTTAGTTGTCTTGACGACCTGGAAAAACATGCCTAAAATGTCAACACAATAGTTGGTGAGTTCATAAGTTTTATAATCAAATAAATATTTGAAATGCTGATAAGATAAAGTAAATAAAGCCATATCGATAGATAGCTGACCTACGTTCATGTTATTTAACTTTTCTAAATCGAAGTTGATTGTTTGATGTTGTTTGACTTCCACCACGTCTGTCATCAACGCAAGTTAAGTGTTAGGTCAATATTACACCCATTCGACATCCAGTTGAGTTAGCACAACTAATGTGGGTGTCCGGGCTTGTCAAACCCACCAGTACTACTTAAGATCATTTTGCTAGATCGTTACTAACGGTCTAATATGGAAGGACTTTTCATGATATGTTTGCGCAAAAAAACAAGTGATATAACAATAATAGAATATAAAAACTGTTTGTTTGCATGCTTCTCTCCCAAAAGAAAAGTACGTAAAAGCAGGGCCGGACCTTGAAGACTCAACTTATATTGCGTGTAAAACTTGAAATGCAAAATTAGGATCAGTAAGTGTTATCTATCAAACATAGGTATGTGAGTACGTGTTCATATTGGTCCATTTAAACCTGTTGTATCCAAACATCTCCAATTGTTAGTGCGTTTGAGAAAAATTACATGCTTGAGCGGTTTGACCAAAGTTAACTTTTGTTGACCAAGTTTGACTAGACAACCTGTGGTGATTCATTTAAATGAATTCATGTTCAATATCGTTCTTAAAGTTTATCACATCGCACACAATGTTCCAAGTTAGGTTTCTATTTTAGAAGTTTATTTTTTAGGAAAGTTGGGTTTTCATTACATATATGTAATCAAACACTTTTAAACTGTCTAGCATAGCAATACATGCATCATAATTTACACGTAATTTATCATGTCTCCTAACATGGCAAGTTAAAAACATATAGCACCTTACTATCCATAAAGTTTTCATTTATAACAATGTATGATCATGAATAACATTATCCACAAACCAAATTTTTCTAACATGTTCCTATGATCAATCTAACCCAAAATTAATCATCATAACACATTCCCCACATGTAGAACTTAAGATAAAAGTTAGTAACCCAATAAAGTTACTAGCATTAGTAAGCTATGACATACATCATGTTTTTATGATTTAGTCATTCTCAACACATTCCTATGTTCTAAACAATGTATAACCATCATCACAATCCATCATGTATTCCTTAAACTAAATCCACATTACATCATTGATAATGAAATTACTAATTTCACAACAAATGAAATATGGGTTCAATTCCATGAATCCAAATCATTAAAACGCATTAACATGTATTCTAGCATCAGTATTATCATGTCATACATTTTATAACAGTCATACAATTAAACTTACTATATTAAGTAACCCTCGGTATTCATACATAATTAGGGTTTCTTACAAAATCAATCCATACAATCACTATTGTATAACATAAAAACACATAATTTGACGTTCAATTCAACACAATTGCTTGATTAGATGTGTGTTTGGATGAACTAAGGTTACATGAAGAAACTAGATCAAAAACATGTAGAAATCATCAAAACTTACTTGAGTACTTGAAAAACTCTATTACTAATGATGTCTTGATACAAGAAACTTCCAATTCCATGAACGATTACCAATGATATCTTGATGCAAAAAATGCAACTCCCAAAATGCATATAAAATGGGTTCGGGTGATCTGCGGCGGGTTTTATTAATACAGGTCGCTAGTTACATCAAGATTTATTGAACTCAAATAAATAAAATAAAGTCTAATCTATTAAATTATAACAATTTATTTATAAAATTAACCATCTAAGCATAAAAATCACATATCATACAATTTCATATATTATGTTAATTACGTTTGTTTGAAAATATTATTTTGATAAATCACCAACGTTCGGAGACAAATCTCATGTGTGATCTGGTAATTCTCTAAATTAGTGTTACATAAATGTTTGTGTAGTAACCGATTCACTTAATTAAACCTAATTAAATAAAATACATGAATAAATGTTAAGATAATATATTTCATGTTCGTCGGGAGTTAACCTAAAATCATCAGGTATCACATATCATATGTCATCGACTCTTATTTATTGTCATTGTTGTGGAAATTTGGTTCTCTATCTTTTAATAAAGTTAATAAAATACTAATAATGATAATTTCTTTAATCGGGTAGGAAATAAGTAGTACAACATCCAACACAAATCTATTAAAATACAATTTATGCATATAAAGTGATTCAAACTGTTGTATCTAATGATAACTTAAACGCATCTTTTATGTTTCTTCATAGCAAGAATGAACAAACGAATTGTTGAACGGTTGTGGTTGAGGATTTATGCTCAACATGGGTCTCTTAAAATAAATTTCATGTCTCCTCTTGGACGAACACGTCTGTCTCACTGGGTACAACAACCTAAATAAGTGTGTACAGCCTATCCCTGATGTGTCACTGGGCTATATGGTATTTTCAAGATTAAAAGAGAAAGATGAAGTTAGTGATGTGATGAAAGAAATCAAAGAGAGTTCTATTCTCTAGTAGTTTGTTTGACTCTCATTTTTTATATGAGTTTTAAAGTTTTTCCTCTCTAAGAAAATGAATCAACTATTCATTTTATACTTACATCAAAACTTTATAATTAATATGATCATTTAACCAAACTATGACATATTTATTAATCAAATAAAACATCCATTTGATTTATTTCAATTTAAATAAAATTATGACGTTGGATCAAAACTCATTATTTATTCATGAAATGTGAGATTACAAGTTATAAAACAAATCATTATATTGATTCATAACATAAATTTATAAGTCAAAAATTAAACATCCATGTTAATTCATAACATGTGTTGTTAGCATTAGGCAAGAAGATATACAATAGATATATAATAACATAATCAATACTAAGTATGATGTATTAGGTAGCAACTTGAATCATCCAGTTCAACATTATTTATTTTAACGACTCAATTTCGAGCATCAATATCTTATTTATCTTTTCTTCGATTGTAATGTGTTTTGATTCGTTATGAAACTCTCACATGCTAGAACACAGACCCAAAAATAATTATCTATATAACTCGTAAATAAATACAAAATATATGTACATCCAAAATTAATGAAAATCATGTTATTTTTCCAATAATTGCAAGACATACAACAAGTGAAGGTTGTCTTCTTTGAAGTCTGAAAAGAATAACTTTTTCTTACAGGTGCCAAACTCAGTCTTGAAATAAAAGTAGGAATTTCAATATTGCTTCCATACATGATCTTCACTTTTATAACATGATTATGCAGTGATGTCATTACAGTCTAGTTCTATAAATAAACCACTTTTCTAATAAAAAACTTTTAGTAGCATCAACGGAACACATACTTTTCCTACTAATTTTTAGTTTGCTAAATAGCACATTTAGAACATCATGTGAATATAAAGTTTCATTAAAATTATTGTGAACGTATGTTAATAGACTAATACTATTTAAACATAAACATTTCTTTCTTCTCTGGTAAACCTTAATAATAAATGATTATTTGTATTTGATTGACATCCTTTTTTGGTTAAGTATTGCTCTTTTTTTGATAAAAATGATTTTGGAAATTTCACAATATAATGATAGATAAAATCAATTAACCTTGTTATAGGATCAAATAAATCATTAATGAGAAGATGTTCAACTATATCAATAACTATTTTTAGTAAACCCTTGTATTATACGGGTTGAATAAATAAAATATTAATATAATAAAATTTATTAATTATAAAATGATTTTCTAATATATAATAAAATAGTAATATTAACCTTTTAAAATTTTATTTTTAAATTTTTTTCAAAAAAAAAATAAACATTTTGTTCTAAAACAAACCGTATAAAATGTCATTTTTTAAATTTTCCTATTATAACTCTCAAATTTGATTATTTTTTGTTTTAAAAAATGACTTTTTGAATACACTAATTTTAAAATATTTCGTATTTTTAAAAAAAATTTATGCTTTAGAAAAATTTATTATTGTATAAAAAATTATTTATTTAAAAATAACATTAATAATTAGATTTATTTCTTAATTATTAAATCTAAAAAGTGTTAAAAATATTATTACTAATTAAAATAATTATTTAATAGGAGAGAGAGGCGGAAAAATTTTAATGAGAATGATTGTGGTGCTGACACATGTCATCACAAGATACTTTTTTATTAGAGTAGGTAGTTTGTCTCGACATTATTTGAATAAAATAAAATATGAATAACTTTATTAAAATTTAAAGTTAAATATAAATCGTTAAGTTTTAAATGTAGAATTTGAACGTAAATTTAAATGAAATATATAATACATACATGCATATATACATACACACATATGTATACTGAAAATCTAATATACAAAGTCCTTTTTACGTATAAAGTGCATAAAGTGAGGAGTGAAATTACTAGGCAAAAATAATTATACTTTATGTATTTAAGTAACACATGCATAATCAATTTACGGTGGAAATATCATGCATTCGTTTAATTATTCCATCTTTTTTGCATGATAATTTTATCACAATCTAATTACACATGTGTTACATAATTACGCAAAACATACGTCTTTAAGTGTGATAATTTTAGATCATTAATACACTTTGTACGTAAAATGAACCTTTATAATAACCTTTCCCTATATATATCTATGTATATGCATGCGATTCTTCATACTTATTCACATGACTTTAATGACTCTGTGTCTCAGTCTCGAGCCTTAGGTCATATTCTAACATGTTCTCTTAGATGTTGCACGTCTGGTCTAGGCTAGAAATAGTTAAAATCAGATTAGATGATAACTTAGTAATCTGGTTGTCAAGACTCGATCATAAACAAATTAATTTATCGGTCTTAGCTAACTTTATTGTGCAAGGGTAAGTAAGGTCGTCTCCACAGAGAATATGTGGAAAGTGTTTAACAATATGACTCGATTAACTTCAAGACACAAACTTTATAATTAAAAATTGGAACTTTGAATGGATTAATAAGCAAAAGTGCATAAACAAGAAACTTTAGAACCAATTAACTTAAATAATGACAGACAATTACTTTTGCGTTTCCAATTCCGCAAGGTCCACAATTGATACTTTCAAACTAGGGTTTTAAGAACGCAATTTCAAGATGTTAACTTTTGATTAAAGTGACAACAAAGGAACAAGCTTTTAAGATTCGTTCGCTCATAATGTTACCAATTTACCTATATCACGTTGTCTACTTTTCTTAATGAGCTCACGATGCAAGGAAACCGAAACCTGATAATCAAGCAAACAACTTTATTTATAAGCAAATTGTTTCAATCAATCAAAACATAAACTTCAATCAATCACTCAATATTCATTACAAAAACCTAATCCAACATACCAATTATCTAACTTGACAAGAGTTGTACTCCCGAAAGCAATCAAGAGAACCTAGCCACGCATCATCTTCAATAAATCTTCAATCTTGCTTTGATAATGATGATCAATGATGATAGGTAAGATGTTAGGAAGCTTGAAAGTACCTAAAATCTCCTTGAAATCACCTATTTTCAGCTGGGAAAAGTTGTTTTTCGACTTAGGTTGGATGTGTTTAAATAAAACATGAAAATCCTCAAAATTCGGCAAGTTTGTTGGGGACCGGCGTATCATACGCCCACATGGGCATATAATATGCCCAAAACAGCTTTCATACACCCAACTTTCTGCTTTTTCTTCCAAATATGCCCATTGATATGCCGCCCCGACGTATTATACGCCCAAATCCGACGTATCATACGCCGATACACCTAAATTTGTGCCTTTTCTTGTAAATATTAATATTTACATCTTCAGTTTGTAGTTGCGTGTTTTGCTTCTTTTCATTCAAAATAAGCCTCCTTTAACTCCAAACACCTATAATTCAAAACATCAACAACTTGAACTCGTTCCATCATAATCATGATGTAAAATCAAGCTTTTAAGTTAATTAAACACTGAATTATTGACACGTGATCACTTAGCACAACTCAATAGATCTTTGTAGAAACATTTACCATCAGACGTAGGACTTGAACAAGCATTTAGTCTACTTAGGTTAGATTTAGTTGGTTTATATTTCCCTCACTCCTAAATGGAACCGAAGTTAGTTTTAGTTTTTTTACACTTCTTATAGTTTTTTCACACTTCTTACTTTCGGAGTACTTCTTATATGTATTCTCGCTAACTAATTTCTCTAGTCAACATTTGGTTATTATCATATATGTGTTCATTCATAGGTTTGATTTAGAAGTTGCTTCGTAGTTGATGGGCTTCTCCGGCCCCTCATTTATCATTTGCTTATTCACTTATTTTGTTAGATCATTCACAATGGGTTCCCCATTTTCGATGTGAATGTGTGCCCTATATTATGGGGGATGGTTGTTAGTGGTTGTGAGTGAATGAGAGATAATATTTATGAGGGTTTTACCATGATTTCTCATATTTGGGGAAATATGAGGAATCATGGTACAACCCCAAAAACTTTTAATATTTTAAAAGTGGTTGTGAGTGGAGGAGAGAGAACATGTAATAATAAAAATATTAAAAAGTACTATTTAATTGAAAGAGATAATAAAAACTAGTGTTTTTAATGTAAATATGGGGATGAAGATGAGAAAACTACTATGAATGCTCTTAGACAACATATAGGTAAATAAAGACATTAATCTTTTAGTCGTTTTAACCTAGAAACATTATTTTCCAAACCAATTTATTTAACATTAACCTCCAAACATTGTTACCATCAAGTTAAATTATAAGCCTTAATTCTTTTATTATTCAGAACGAATTTTCAACTTGTATTTTTAAGGGCCACAAAAATTTGTTTGCCAAAGTTAAGACTTTTCGAGAAAAGAAAAAACCTATAGTTATCAACTTAAGTTTATTTTTGTTTCATTTGCATATAGTTAAAACATAAGCATAACTGTTCATTATATTTAGTTTGAAGTATATAGTAATTTCTTAAACCATGACAAATTAACAACAAAAATTTTAGAGTTTCATTACCAATAACCATAACGTGTAATTAATTAAACTATTAAAGTATAGAACATAATTTGATATAGCATAAGAAAATTAGTTAATTGTAAAGTTAAGGTTTTAGTTTAAGAAATTATTTTGTTCACGTTTTTATATGGTGTTTCATTGTAGGGGGTGTCAAAAGAAACCGTTCAACCTGCATCAAATTCAATCAAAGGAACCTAAATTACATGACCTTATAGATTTTTCTATCTGTACGACCTATTAAACATTTATAAAAGCAAACATAGAAGCCTAAAATCCAAACCGATGAACACCACCTTGCTTAAAAATTGGGTTTCTTCTGTTTGTAATTAATTTAGATTAGTGTGCGCAGTTTAGATTTGTCAATTATGAATTCGGTTTGGTGTGGGTTTTGTTTCGATTGAAACATATTCAAATCGAGGAAATGAATCCGAGGGAACCAAAATTCGAACTGATGAATACTCCTAGCTGGTTCAATTGGGAGCTATTCATTTTAACTTCGGACTTACATATCATACATTTTGTTGTGTACTTTAAGTGGATATATAACTCAGTCTTGTTTCTATTTTCACAGCATGTGATCAGTTGTTATTTGTGAGGAAAAATGAATGGTGCACATTTTAAACTTGATGAAAAAAGAAAGAATATTTTATAAGTCTATGTTGAAGTTTTGTATTCGTTTGGAAATTTAACGCGTGTTATCTACATCCACCACACTCTTGTCCAAGCTCGCCATTATACCATGGGACGTACCCTAACTATTCTTTAACTCCTCGAGGAGACTCATCTCGACAACTGTATTCATTAACCACCACACCTCTTGTATAATCACAAGCTTATCCATCACATTTGTTATTTTATCAATCATCGACGTTGATATATATGTCACATTCTTAGGGAGAGGGACCGAGAGAGTGGGCAAATGGCGATGACGCCTCCAATATGGCGTCACGATACCTAGCGAGCACCACCCCACTTTTCTCGGCAGGACACGACACCTTGGATTTGACATGGTTGTGCCGACAAAATTGATCTGTTTATGTGTCTATTATTACTATAATCAAATTTAACAAAGAATTTTATTTTTCTCTAATAAGTATTATTATATAATAATTTTAAAAAATTTGAAACACAATTTCGCTTAATTATTATTTGTTTTGCTTAATTATTTTCTTGTTAACATCATGATATAATTCTTATTAGAAACTAAACTGTTTTCAAATAAAATATTTTTTGGTCTTCTAAGCGTCTTTGGCATATGCTCAGATTTAATAGTGGAGCATCTTTACACAACTCGACACTCGACGCAAAATGTTTATGATTTAATATAACATATTTATGCAATACGACTACCTAACAATGTATTTTAATGACATCTAATTTCATTTACGAAAGTAGTTTTATTTAATTGTATTACAATTTGATTTTAGTTAGGTTATCGTAATAATAGAAGGTTAACAAATGAACCCTCCTCTAGTCATAATTTATTTAAATGTTTATTTTATTTATATAGTTTTAAATTTTAATTAGTTTAAATAGTGGATGAGAGAAAGTGCTTGGAATAGGAGGGATGGAAATTTTTATGGTTTAAAGAGAGTTAAAAATGATATAAAAAATGATATGATAACTACCAAGACGAAAGAGAATACAAGGACGGGAGGGAGAAGAATAATGACTCTCTCTTCCCTTATGTTGATAAGTGTAAAACTTTTAAAGTATTACGTACATTTTAACAAGAAACTTGATGGTCTCGAGATAGGGAGTCTTAAAGCATCAAATATTGTTTTCAATGCCAATCGTGGTTTTTTTTTGATACAACGAAATTTTATTAAGAAGACAAGGTTAACAAAGAACTAAAAACCCTAGAAAAAGAGAGAAAGGCAAAGCAAAATTACAACATTAGCATAACAATCAAATTGAAACTATACTAATGCAATACTCATAATGAATTAAGAACTTTAATGTTTTCAATAATTTTAGTAGCTCCCGTGTCTTTATTATTGAAAATTGATTCATTTCTTGCCATCCAGATGCACCTACAAGAGACAAGGATGATGACATGGATCATATCCTTATACGAGCGTCATCAGAAACCATCTTGTGAAATCCATGAGGGCTTTACATGGAAAAACATACGCTATGGGATCAACCGGAGCAATAACAAACAGATCCTTCACATGACTTACTTGAAAAGTGTCATTACCCCATTTCCAGCGATCATCTTTATCCGAGAGTAAACCATTGCACAAGAGAGAGGTGAGACCATTGAAATATGAGCCCACACTACATTCCACCAAAGCTTGTGTTGTTTATTATTAGAGAAAATTACAAAAATAGTCCCCATGGTTTGATCATATTGCAAGTTTGGTCCCCAGATTTTAAAAATTGCAAATTTAGTCCAAACTTTTGGAAGTTTGTTGCAAATTTAGTCCCCACCGTTAGTGTTCGTTAGTTTTTAACGATCTGGGGACTAAATATGCAATATGATCAAACCATAGGGACTAATTGTGCAATTTGCTCAAAAAAACAAAAAAAATGAAAACTAAAAAAAATTGAAAATCAAATAAAATCAAACATAATAAATTCAAATAAACATCAATAATAAATTTCAGTAATTTTTAAAAAATAAAATAAAGGTTAAAAATCAAATCAAATTCAAAACTAAATAAAAGCAAAAATAAAACGTATGTAAAAAGAGAAAGCGAAAAGCATTGAAAAAAGTATGTGATATAGTAAAAAATTAAATAAAACCAATAAAAATTAAAAATACAATCGAATAAACATTTATAAAATTCAAAATAAATATTGAAAAAATCATATTAAAGTAAAAAAATTAAAAAAATAGTTCGATTTCATTTTTCGTTTTTTGGATTTATACTTTCACAAGGTTTTTGTATTTTTTGATTAAAAACATGACATATGAACTTTTAAATTTTAATTTTTTAAATTTTATATGATTTTTTAGTTTTTTTAAATTTTTTGACAAAATTGCGCAATTGGTCCCTATGGTTTGACCATATTGCATATTTAGTCCCTAGATCGTTAAAAACTAACTGACACTAACGGTGGGGACTAAATTTGCAACAAAATTTCACATGTTTGGACTAAATTTGCAATTTTTAATTTCTGGGGACCAAACTTGCAATATGATCAAACCACAGGGACTATTTTTGCAATTTTCTCTTATTATTAAAACGCCACAACAAACGAGCAGGCATGCCCACATCAAAGGCTTTAAGAGAACCAATACCTAAATCACCATATTTCCTTGGGGTGATTACCTTGGTGGTGATGTTCAAAATTGAAGACAATAGCTTTTTGGCCAAGGTAATCAAAATTTTGGTGAAACTGAATTTATTTAATGATACAAGGAGTCATAATAAAACATACAAACAAGTTACTTAATGTGAAGTGGACACTTATTTAATGATCTTATAATTTTTAGTGCTAGACTTGTTGTGGCGTAAGGGGGCAAAGCTCACTTACAATGAAGATTTGAGGGTGGTTAACAGGGTTCCAAGGGCAACATTTTTGGATCGAGTTAAGCTGCCTCGGTCGGCTTATAAAAATTTATGTGAATATGTTTGCTATTAATTAGAAATGGATTCCAAAAATTCTCTAGTTTTTTTAAAGAATCCCCATCTTTTCAACTATTTTTATGTATAAAACATTAACAATTTATGAAAGAATAGTTATTATAGCTGGAGGGTAGAAAAGGAATTACACATATTTCCATCCAATCAGTAGACAAAATTGCCAGCAAGTCGGTGACCAATCCCATGCATTTATTGAAGCTGTTCCATCATGAATGCGATAGCCAATCGAATCACGCGTGTCTGTTCACGCGCTCTCCTCTGCGCGTGTGGTACCAGCCCTTGTGTCTATTTCAAAGACTATTGAGTCTCTTTTGTTTTGTCTCTTATTCACCATAAAATGGAACCCTATACCTACTTTCTCATCATCAATTTCTTCTTATTACTCCACAAGCCCTTCATTTATACAATATTACTAAAATAGTCCCTCTTTGGTTAAAATCTATATATTTATTTTCTCAAGTAATCGATCTCTATTAGGGTTTTATTGTGGTATTTTGGAGTTTTCTTTATTTTAAAGAAAGTTGTTACTAACATAGAAAACAATGTCTTTTACTTTTAGTTTTAAAGGAGTGTAATGTAATTGTATTCAAGCTTATTAATGTTTCATGGTTTTGATATTTAAGCATTATACATTAAGGTTCTTAGTATTTTTACATATTGTCAATTATAATGGCATTTAGAAGAGACAATAAACTATTTCAAAATAAGAGAAAGATTTTTTTATTTCAACAAGAAACAAACGATTACCATAAAATGGTAGGTAAATATGCAACAAGTTGTGTCGCAACTCATTATTTATATAGTAAAACCAATCGTACTAAAAAATACTTTGGGACTTAGAAGCTGAAAAATTACTATGCATGAACCGCTGAATACTATTTAAAAAGTTCATAGCCAATAGGGGTATGTAACCATATGTATCAAAAGCAAAAATGATAAACATGTGTTGCTTCTTTAGATAGGTTTATTGTGCTGAGCCACTTTGTCTGATTTCATCTTCAACGTAGCTTGACTTGCAACAAAGTCATTGTTCCTAAGCCCAATAAGAAGGGCGCTTCTGTAAGATCCACGCATACGTGTTTCCCCATGCCCACCCATCGAAACACAAGAATATTGGGTGGTCGTTGAGTACACATCCCTTTAAATGGATCCATCAGAAAATTCATTGGGAACTCCTTTTTAACAGATAATTCCTGCATTTTTTAGAAGATCATATAAAATATCCCTAACTAAATCATACTTATTGTATTAAACCTAGGTAGATCATTGCAATGGATGGTATCAACTATTAAATCTCCACTTATTATATGCATCATTAGACCTTAAATAGAAGTGCCTTAGGATCTTATTAGCATTTGGATGTTATGTTGGTAAGGTTCAGTTTGTTAAAGGCTAAAACTGAACATATAATTGACATTTTACTTTTTAGATTTTCATACTAATCGATTTTGGTTATGAATAGTTTGTTAATTCGGTTAATATAGGAAGTTATTCGGTTAATTATCTCTTAACTACTCATATTTTTAAGTGGTGGATATAAGCAAATTTCTGTTTATAAAATCAAATATGTATTTAGTCATATAAAATCTCATATAACATATTAGAAAATATAATTATAAAGGTTTATCTAGCCTCTATTTATTTTGGTTAATTCGGTTACTTACATATTATAGCCAAATCAAAACTATGAAAATTAGTTATAAAAACTTATAACCAGGCCACCAGTTTCTCCTTTGGTTCAATTATTTCTGTTCAAAATTTTAATTATTTTGGTTTCATATCTAATTTTTAGGTTACTGTTCATTTATTTATTTTTTCTACTTATTGCTAATGTAGGTCTATTTTGTAACCATGACACCCTATTCTCTTTCTGTTTATGCTCGACTTTTATAATGTTTACATAAAATCAACGTTTGTCCCATTTTATCGTAGATACTAACTTGAAAATCAACAAGCATGAGGTGAAATGGTACCCTTATCATCTCCGGCAATTTATTTATAAATGTTTTGAATTTCATAGAAGGAATTTGTACAATAGTATTTTCCTTCATATTTAAAAAATCTCAAAATATCGGTCTTATAATATTCGAGTGCAAACATAGGGTACTTAAGTTGTTGTAGTATTTAAGATTCGGACAAATCATATCATGACTAGTAGTACTTAGTTTGTACTTTATTCCTTAATTTTTGATGTTTGTTGTTTCATCCCATGAATCTTTTATCTCCTTACAATTTGGTAAACTATGTCATTAAAGGAATAGTATTGAAAGGGGAATTTTGTAACCATTTTATATTTTGAAAATTTATCTGTCCAATCAAGTTTTTATGTATACTATATAACTTATATGTTCATATTTTATATTATTTTCTAACGATTACAATTTCTTTTCTTCATCCAGATTAACCGTGAAAACAATAGAACTATTATTCTACTCATATAAGAGGCTAAATGATTCTTCCCGCGAAAGGAGCTGCTTCTTCTCATTCAATCGACTTTCTTGTGAAGTGGTTGCATAATTTATTCTTTTTCAGAAGTCGCCGTCAATCTTAAATTTTGTTAGGTTAAACAGTTTTTTTTTTAAATAAGGATGTGATACTATGATTTGTACATCTACATAATTGACATATGCACCACCAAGGTAGGCCATAAGCAACTTATGACACAAACTTCAAACATATGTGACCGTACAAATTCGATTTTAGCATTGTATATTTGAAAAATATGGTGAAAAATGACTTTTCAATACTATTAAACATGTTATTATTTTTATATAGTTTTTAATTTGTTGTTTTGTGTTCTTCTTAATATTACATCTGTAGCAAGCTAAGAAGTGTTCAAAATAGAAATAAGGTGAATAAGATATCATACTTAACATTGTTGAAATAAAATAATTTAAGAAATTGGATAAGAACACATATCCCATAGGTGAGTGAACAAACAATAAAGTAGTATATCAGCAAAGAGCTAACAGTCAAGTAAGCTTTTAATTCTGTTTTACTCAAACACCTACGAGCGCATAATGGGGTTGAGTATCTTAGTCGAAATGGCTCAACTTGTGTATGTCCATAACCTAACAAAAACGAGCCAAATTTTGCTCTAAACCATAAATTTTTGAAAGAATTTCTCTAATTTAAACTAAAGAGATTCGTCAGACGAGTAAAGTCGTCATTCAGTGAGGTTTTGCTATATAGCTCAAAATTATATCAATAAGTTTGTTAGTAAGAAGAAAAACATTCTTTAGTTTGTTTGTAACTTATCTATTAAACCATTAAAATACATTTTAAAGCGTTTTAAGGTAATTTTTTGTTTAATACATTTAGATTATTTTGAGTGTTATCCTCATGAGATGACTACAACACTACCACAATTCTATATATCAAAATAATGCACAAACACATAAGAGTCTCCAACAACTACAACATGTGTTATTCGTGTGTGATTTTAGGCTTGCAAGTTTATCTCCAATAGTATAACTAAATCTATATCTTTTGTCATGGAAGATAGACATGTTCTTTTACTAGAGACATAAAATCTATTTTAAAGAATATGTGTAAAATACAACCTCAATCATTCTACTTCCTTTGTTGTATGTATTTTGTTTTATATTTAATATGTATGTAGACTAGTATAATTTATTTATTTCCTCAATGTATGATACTGTTGATTACGGATAGTATTTTCCTATATAATATAAACACCGCCCTTTTTATTCATTCTTAGGTAGCTTTCATTCTAAAACCATGAAGATGTAAGTTAATGGTGTAACATATAGAACTAATTAAGTTTAGTTGATCTAACCCATTTATAAGTGAGTACACATATCGCTCCATTTGGTTATCGAGAGTGTACATGTTAGTTTAGAGATATCAATGAGAGTGAGTTTTCTATTCCCATTTTGTAAAGTCAAGTCGTGACACATGAATGAAAATATGGTTTCCCCACATGCAAGTATCTTTTATAAAAGGTAACTAAAAACGACACGTGTCAACACCGTATTCATTCTTATCAAATTTCTTCGCTTCTCTCTACTATTTAATAATCATATTAATTACTAATAATGTTATTTAACTTTTTTTAAATTAAAATAATTGCTTAAAATATAAAGAAAGATCTTTTTACTAATTTTATTATTAAAAAAAACTTTTTATATAAAAAAAGAAAATTTTCTAAAACATTAAATGTTTTTTAAATATATCCTCTATAAAAGGGTAACTAAAGACGACACGTGTCAGCACCATATTCATTCTCATCAAATTTTTCGATTCCTTTTACTATTTAATAATCACATTAATTACTAATAATATTATTTAATTTTTTTAGATTAAAATAATTGTTTATAATATTATGAAAGATCTTTTACTAACTTTATTATTGAAAAATCAACTATTTGTAAAAAAAGAAAACTTTCTAAAACATTAAATATTTTTTAAATACATAAAAATGTTTTAAAATTGGTGTTTTTAAAAAGTAAAATTTATATAAACAAAAAAATTAATACTAGAAGTTATAATAAGAAAGTTTTTAAAATGAAATTTTCTAAAACTTTTGTTTTAAAACAAAATTTTAATTCTATTTATAATAAGAAAGATCTCAATTATATGTTACCTTAAAGTATAATCTTATAACTAATAAATTTTCATTATATTATATATTTTTTCATTCAACCCATTTAATACCTAAGTTTACTAATCTAGTTTATAATATTATGGAAATCATATCATGAGTGAATTTGTTAATCATGAACTCCCACATATTTGTACCAAAAGAGTCCCAAAGCCATGGTCTAATAGGGACTAGTTTACTTATCACAAAACAGAAAAACAAAAAAACAAGCATATATAGTTGCACGTGCGTTGTGATGCGATTACACGTAGTCATGCACTTGTGATCTTACACACGATGCAACATGTACAACATGTTGTGGAGCGTTTGCTTCGATGATACTAACATGATTAAATACATAAAAGAGTTGTATAAAATCAATACGTTTTGCTTCTGAAGACTAAAACATATTTAAAAGACGATATCATGGTCGTATATTAAAGCCAAATATTAAAAGAAAAATTGCAAAAAAATATTAAGAAGAAAGCTATTTAATTAAAAAACACAAGAAAAGTGAAGGAAAAAAAAAGCCAAAAAAACCTTAAAGATATATACAAGTCGTGGGGTTAGAACCCATGCGTCCCTGGTTCAATGTTTGCAATAGTTTAACCAGCATAGCTTTTAAAATAATGCCTTGAAAGAAATTTAGTTAACTTGTTAAAAACACGTTAAAAACAAAAAATAAAATCAAACGGACCAATAGTATGTCACATGACAAGTCGTTGGGAGCCCCACTAACACTCTTAATTGAGTATATATATAATGTAATAACACAATAAAAAAGAGGTGAAACAACTTGATAATAAAATTTTAAACTTTCACAAGAGTACCACATTCAAAAGAACCATCCTAGTTTAGGATAAAGGTCTCCTTTTGAACGCACAATTTTATAATCAATGTTAGTAATACATGTATATTATATAAACAAACAAACATACTTATTAATACTATATTTATAATTAGGGTTTGTGAATAATGAGATAAGACTAAACTTAGAGTGGCTGAATCCAATGAGTCTTTAGCTGAAGAACCTTTTTTTTATATTAGAAAGATACAGATAGCATATGGGGTATATGAGAAAATAAAGAGGGGAAAAGAAAAAGGATCACTAAACACCTATTACATAATCAACACTAACAATTTAGGAGGGAAGAAAAATGTTGTAAATTGTTGTTTGGTTTTTCTTGTTGTTGTTGCTGATGCTTGTTATTGTTGTTGGTGTTATTGTTGTTGTTGTTGTTGGCGTTGTTGTTGTTGCTGGTGTTAGTGTTGGTGCTACCGTTGTTATTTTTAATGGTCGATTGCCCACACTCCTTTTAATTCTATTACTAAAATATACCTCTTTTCGCTTGTGAGATTCGAACTCGCATAACTTTTAAAGGGATAAGTACTAGATGTCGCTATATCATTAGGCCATCCTCTAATATTATTATGGTTCAAGTAAAAAATATTTTAAATCTAAAAAGACAAAGAAATCTTAAACATTAAACTACATAATCGATTGTTAAATCAAATTGTAGTAAAAATTTGTTAGAATGGTACTAAAGACATTGTCACTTTAATCGGCTTTTCAAGTACTCCTATTTTTTTTAAAAGTTCATAAATTTTATATACAAAATTAGACCATAAGACGAGTGTTTTTTTATCTTTAAAACAAGAATAATATCGTTATATATATAAAAGAATTCTTTTTATAGTTTGCAGCTTATGGTGATTCCTTCTAATCATTGTGTATTTTCTTTATCATTTTTTTCTTTTCATTCGATATCGTGGTTTTATAAACACCATTATGTCTTTTGAAAATGAATAGTTTTAAAAAATATAATGATAAATAACACCACAATGTTTTTCTTGATACATTTGACGTAATGACCAAAATATATTTTATTTAAAAGACAATAAAAAAAATACATATCAAATCTTTATCCTTAACATTTTTAGGTTAACTACCGTTTCTTCTATAACTTAATTATTATTAGGCCATCAACTATAATTATTAAGGTTCATGTTGACAAAACTAAAAATATTAGGGTTGACAAAACATTAGGGTTGACAAAACAGATTTGATCATGTTTAACCTTTATAATCAATGGTTGTATGACATTGTAGTAAACAATAATTAAAATGGTATTTTAGACATTAATGTCACTTTTATTGACTTTTTT
The DNA here is from genome assembly GCA_025215565.1 of Flaveria ramosissima. Classification (NCBI taxonomy): domain Eukaryota; kingdom Viridiplantae; phylum Streptophyta; class Magnoliopsida; order Asterales; family Asteraceae; genus Flaveria; species Flaveria ramosissima. Next base: position 67,583 of record JACVEC010000280.1, on the reverse strand, counting down.
TCAAGTAATCTATTATTTTAAACGTTCATAACTTTTATATATATCATAATTATTCTATAAAAAAATAAAGTATCATTATATATAAAAATAAAGTGTTTTTATATATTTTTTCTTCCTAGAACCACTAATTACATATTTTCTCAATCCATAAAATCAATCACATATTTCGTCCTTCTAAAATATGTATATTACACATATATTCAAATAATTAAAAGTTAAATCATTAAATGACTATTTACCCTGATTTTTACTAAAAAATTCTTATAACTTTTTAGTATTGTAGTTTGAAGTTTTGACAATAATTTTTTGTATGCAGAGATGTAACTTTGATTAGCGGTGATTGTCGTTTTAAATGAGGTTTAAAACTTTTGAATTTGGAGATGAAATTTAATGTATTTATTTACATAAAGGGCTCGTAATATGTAATTGATGGTTGTAGAAAATGAAATACCTAAAACTATTATAGTAAAAATAAAAATAAATAGTCATTCAATAAGTTAATTTTAGTGAATGAATAAATATGTAATACATATGTTTTAGAAAGAGAAAATATGTAATTAAAATTTTAACGTGGGAAAATACGTAAATAATGATCTTATGAGGGTGAAATACGTAAATGCTCCTAAAAATAATTACGTTTTGCAGCTTATTACGTTTTATTTCATATTGATTTTCCTTCGCCCGTCCATTTCTTTCAAGCGCCCTTAGACTCGTTACGTTGTTCGACTGAACTCGTTGGCTCTGCGCTCTATTCGGTCGGAACCCGGTTCGTCAAGAACCTTCTCTCATAGATTTCCTTCACCAAGTAATTAGTTCTGAAAAATAAAGATGAAATAACACCATAGTGTACTTCTAATATATAAAAGACGATGATAAAATAACAATTATTATATGATGCATAAAAGTTATGACAAAAAAACACAAAACGATGAAAAACGTAAGACACAATGATAAATACATATTACACAATAATGAAAATTGACACAATAACTCGACATATTAGACACAATGACGTCACGTATTTGACACAATAACTTGACGTATTTGACATAACGACTGTAATATCTTTCATTTTAAAAATAATAAAAGAACACATGTCAAGTTTAATTTTTCTTATCATCTTTAGGTTAAGTATGTTTCTTATTAATTAATATAACTTATCATCATTAATAATAATAATAATAATAATAATAATAATAATAATAATAATAATAATAATAATAATAATAATAATAATAATAATGATAATAATAATAATAATAATAATAATAATAATTTTATTATTATTATTATTATTATTATTATTATTATTATTATTGTTGTTGTTGATATTATTATTATTATTATTATTATTATTATTATTATTATTATTATTATTATTATTATTATTATTATTATTATTATTATTATTATTATTATTATTCTTATTATTATCTTATTATTATTATTATTATTATTATTATTATTATTAATATTATTATTATTATTATTATTATTATTATTATTATTATTATTATTATTATTATTATTATTATTATTATTATTATTATTATTATTATTATTATTCTTCTAATAAATATGAAACTTATTAATTTGAAAAGAAAGGATATGTTTGATTAGACTGAAAGTTGTAGGTTCATTAAGCGGCATTTCCTAAATTTATCCTTGGTTGCTTGATTGCTTCATCTAATTTGGACATTAACTCGAACAATTATTACCAATGAGAAAGGGCATTAATCAAGTCAAATCATATATTGCCTAGATTCGTCCCTCCTCTCAAAAAGCCCTTCTGAAAAAATTATTTACGTATATTTTTTACTAAAATAAATATCATCGTCGATTAATAAATAAACAACTATAAATAATATAATGTCTTTACCTTAAGAAAATGTTATAATATACAGACATATCACTTTATAAATCGACACTTCTTTATATGCGCCATATGATAAAGGTGTGCACTTTGTGGGTCGACCCGGTTAAGACTCACAAACCGACCCGTGAAAACTGAGACCGACCCGTGTATGGGTTAGCGCTTCCGGTCCATGGTTCGGCTTTCCTTTTGTAACCGGTTATGGGTCGGTTTCAGTCCAAACCCACGGGTATGAGCTTGGTTTCAGTCCAGCCGATTACAATTAGGCAAAAAAAGAGTTGGTTTTGTTTTTTAGATGTTAAATAGGTTGCCTTTGAACTACAAAATGTAGAAAAATGTTTTACTAACATATAATTGAAATAAACTTTTAGTCAGTTATAGATGAATACTATTACACGCTACACCTAAATTAGCTCATAAGGGGGTCATGACGACAACTAATATACGGTTTGTATTTTAGCATGGTACCAATTTGTATATGTTACAATAACGAGTCTAAAATACAAATCCATTGATTGGTTTCATTTATATTTTAAGTTTCATTTTTCTCCCGGCAAAAAGCACGAGCCTAAATAACATTTGCGGTCCGGACCACCATATTATACTTAACCGACCCGTTTAACTCGGGCCAGCCCGGCTCGGCCCGGTTCAGTTCGGTTCCGGCCCGTTGCTTACCCCTACCGTATGACACCATACGCGATGTATAAGGTCGAAGGCACTGAAAACGCGGAAAATTCAGTGGGGCTGTCAGAGGGCTATACGCCCCATATAGCCATATACAACTCCTATACGACACATATAGGACTATACTACGCGTATACCAAATTTTGACACTGACTACGAGGAAAAATTCAGGGGGCTGTAAGAGGGATTATATGTCTTGTATGGGGCTATACGACACACCTATAGGACGCACATGGTGTTATGCGACCCGTATTGAAATTCGGGGTGCTTAATTTATAATTTTAGGGTATCTGAATATCCCAACCCAAAAAATGGTCAACTAATATGATTAAATAACGGTCCTAATATACAGACACCCGACTTTATAAATCGCAACCCAATATGCCTAGTATAGCACTATACGTGGCGTAAAAGACACTGAAAACGAGAAAAATTGGGGGGGGGGGTATCAACAGACTATACTTCACATATAGCCCTATACGACCCCCTATGCGAAACATATAGGGCTATACGACATGTATAGCAAATTTCGACACTGACTACGATGAAAAATTCAGGGGGCTATTAGAGGGGTTATACGCTTCGTATAAGACTATACGACCCATCTATACTACACGTATGGTACTATACAGCCCGTATAAAATTTAGAGTGTTAATTTAAAATTATGGGGTGTCTAAATATCCCAACCCTCAAATTACACACTGTAATCAATATTACTTCATGAAGAGAAACATAACATAAAATACTTCCAATGTTATTGGTGATCATGTGTTTGATCATATAGGTTTCTAAATTGCTTTCACCAAATTCCTGTTATACGTCTTGTAGACCATAACTTAAAACTATTTACGCTTGGATCATCGTCCAAATGCTAGAATACGAAGAGGTTGTTTTTTGTCATATGACTGTAAAGTTATCATTTTGTTACATACTAAAGGCACAAAAAACAAGCCCCCAGTCCTCACTCAATAGGAAGCAGGCCGGTTGGTCTATGTTTGTGATCTTGATGAACGAAGTCTAGAGGAATAAAGGTTTTGAATACAAAATATTAACCAGACAGTAATTATCTAACCTTTTGTTGAAAATAAATTAAATAATAACAATTAGTTTAACTAAATCAAAAAAATAATTGAAAAGGCATGAATCAAATGACATACTACAATCCTAATCTAGTAATTCGTCACATACTTATATCATCGGTTCGACTATAGACTGATAAATTGAAGCATAATCAACTTTTATAGACTTGACACAGTATATTAAAATAACTAATGGGAAACCCTCTAATAAATTGCGATTTCTAGAAATTATAACACAAAAGAATTAATTTAACTTTTGGTCTTAGGTTATATATGTCACATTACACATTAAACTAAGTCTAACTGATCTTGGAATATATGAATTTCAAGTGTGTCATATCTTTATAATCATGTCAAAAATCAATTACGCCTCTAATCATATGATACTCGAATCTTAGGTCTCGTATCTACTTTCTTTGTTAAGCTTTATCATCTATACATGTTAAAAACATCAATATATGCTAAAAAAACGTGTCCATGTAAATGGGCATTCACACATGAACTTTTCACTCATGTTAAGGAATCATGTCAAATCCTTACAAAATTTCTACATACTCAAAAAATTATCCAATTTCTTTGCCTACCGGAGGTCAAAATGACAAAATAATGCTTGCGCTAAGGCGTGAAGTTTAAACAATAAGTATCGCTAACTCATACACACTTTCAAGTACCTAAAAGGATAGATAGTTATGTATTAGTGGTTAATTGTTATCAATGACATAAACCCATAAACCACAATATCAATGATGTTTATGGTTTGTTCTTAATATCAACCATGCGGGTGATGTTGTACAATGATCTCAACTTATCAGTAGGTGGTTGCAAGACTTGTGACGTGTCGTAGATGCATGTATTTGTGATATCTTAATGTAAAGGAGGGTCGATGCCTGATATAGTGTACTTTCTAAGATGTTAAGTCTTCTTACACTCTCAATTAATTCAAACTACATCAACTTCATATAACAACGTTCATGACTTAAAAACTATAAAGCATTGATAAATAAATTCTATTGTCCTTTATAAATAGTTATGTTCGCCTGATCAATACTTGCATCATACACGAGAAGTACAACGCATGAGCGAAAACTAATACACGACAATGAACGCACATATGAAAAGAAGAATTTAAATCAATCAACACATAACAAGATTAAAGTATAGCAAGACTATTCATGCTTTCTTTCTAATATTATTAAAAAATGACCACCTTTATGATTCTTTATTACATATATAATAAATTAAATTATATATCAAAGTGATTATAAAACAAGTGTTCACCTAAGCAACTAGATCACCATATAAGTACATTAACCCTAATTAAACCAACAAAAACATATAATATACAAACAATCACATTCTACTATTCTAACATGAGTTCTCTACCTTTCATTAAGGTAAATCTCACTTCCACAACCAAAACTCTCAAACCCAAAACCACACGCATCACCTACTTGTACCCCACGCATCACCACTTGTACCATCACCACACACCCCACTTCCACTCTCACTTTTTACCATTAAAACCTGCTCAAACTCCTGCAGCTATTCACACACCCACCGGAAAATGCTTGACTACGAGTGGAACATCCTCACCGGCGCCGTCGCCGTCGCCGTCGACGACACCACCAACCCCTCCGACCACCACCGCCACCTCTTCGATCACTACTCACAAACCTTCAACGACACCACACACTATCACAACAACAACAACAACCACAACAACAACAACAACAACAACAACAACAATAATAATAATAACAATCTCAACCCCAACAACTTCCTCCACCACCACCACAACCACTACCTCCAGCCCCACCCAAACTTCACCCCATTTTACGACCCACGCGCCTTCTCCGGCGAGTGCACGTACGCTCCGTCGTCGCCGTCGGGGCTGCTGCCGCTTGATCCGCCGGAGGCGTCGTCGGTTCCGTACATGCTGCTGCCGAAGACGGAGCCCTCAGGCTGTGCGATTGACTTCACGAACAACCGCATAGGGCTGAACTTGGGTGGCCGGACGTACTTCTCTTCGGCGGAGGACGACTTCGTCAACCGCCTGTACCGGCGGTCGCGGCCGCTGGAGGCGGCGGCGCTGGTGACGTCGCCGCGGTGTCAGGCGGAGGGGTGTAATGCTGATCTTACTAATGCTAAACACTACCACCGGAGGCATAAGGTCTGTGAGTTCCACTCGAAAGCCTCCACCGTCATCACCGCCGGGTTGACTCAGCGATTCTGTCAACAGTGTAGCAGGTTGTTCACTTTTCCCATTATACGCTTCAATAATAATATTATTATTTTGAACCGCGCCTTACACGAGTGTGTGTTTCGAGACGAGATGTTAACGGTTCATGTATAACACGGAAACTTATTACTGTGAGAAAACCTTGTTAAGCGAGGTTTGATATGGGAGATGGATTGTTATAATAATAACTAGAGATAAATTCGATTTTACTCCTTTATAGATTTTAATGAAAATAATCAATTTTTCTCAAAAGATTAAAATATTCGTTTTAAAAGATTTTTAGTTTCAATTCAAAAGTTTTATAAGTTGTTTTAATTTAATCTAAAACTTTAATAATTTGTTTTATATGAATTTAAAAATAAAATTTTTGAATTGAAATTGAAACAAATGATTAAACTTGTAGACTGAAATTGATGTTTTTTTAAACTTTGGAAATAAAATGATTATTTTTGTCAAATATTAGGAAGTTAAATCGAAATTATTTTGATAATAATCTTAAAGGATTAATGAAGTACAACCACTTGATGCGTAAGATTATCGTATGCTTTGGGTGTTTGTACATTGGAATATTATTGAGTAGAGTAATGTACAAGTGTTATTGCAGTAGGTGCAAGTTGTGTTTTTGTGGGAATTTGAGGAAATGACGGGAATACCCTTGGGTGGTGGGCTGGGGTACAAGGAAACTAAAGATAATGATTGAGGTACATGGGGGTGATCCCGAGGGCATTTTTGGGTCCGTAAAAATTTCTGTTTCCCATATAAGATGCGGATTTACACTTTGTTACGTACTGTTTGCTTTTGCTTCTTATGGTAACACATACCCAAAATGCCCCTTTCTTTGTTTCGTTTATTAATTACTACTACTAATACTAATAATTGGCTAATTATTATCTTCTTATGTTTAAATAGTTTTACTTTTCATTTGGAAATCTAAAAAGGGTATTAATTTGTTTACGTGTGTAATGCCATTAAGGTTTCATCTGTTGTCGGAATTCGACAATGGGAAGAGAAGTTGTCGGAAGAGATTGGCTGATCACAACCGTCGTCGCAGGAAATCGTCGCAAAATCATGACCATAGCAAGTCCATTGTCACTGTCACGAGTACTCAAAGTTCATCTTCTGAAATCATATCAAGTAAGCCTAAACTAACCTTTTTACAACACACCACATATAATCTGTTTTATTTAGATTCTTGAGAACCGCATAAACACATGTGTGTTGTGTTTTTAAGATACAATAAAAGAAAGAAAGGGAGTGATATATGTTTTTCATAACCTTTTATGATCACAATTAAAAAATCTTGTAGTTCTTGTAAATCTTTACTTAAGATTGATTTTGTAATAAGCGTCACTCTCTTTGTATCTATATGTGTGTAAAAATACAGAATTAGGTGATTACTTGTGAATATAGTAGTAGAGGTCATATCTCTTATAAACGCTTGTATAACATTTCTTAGGGTATCAATCGGACTCGAGAGTTTGATCCTGGTGGGTGGCATGATGCGAGAGGTTTCTTCAATATCAAAGTTCGACGTGGTATCCCTCGACTAGTTGACGAGCTAGTTATAAATAACGAAGTTTTTCTATTAATTTTTAGATTGGCGCGACCAAAAATTTAATTTCCATGGACTTTAATCCTCAATCAAGTGTATGGTAGGCTTAACTAGTCTTATATATAGAAATTATTTACTGACTCTAGTTTCATTTATTGGGATCATGGTTACATCAATGAATGTGATGAGTTAGTTGTACAAGGTATTGGTGAAAATATTATGTAAATTGAGATACAACTGTCACACTTTATTATTATTTTTTTAAATTAATCTATGTTTTATTTAAAATATAAACTTGGACAAATACACCCTTCTTATGTTATAGCACCATAAAGTAATAAAAATACAAAATGAACCGTCTAAATCGAAACAAGTGGACTGGTTGGGTCATATATTATATTTGAACCATCTTTGTCATTTTAAGAAAACAACTAATATAAAACTACGCTTTTGAGAAAAACTAAAAATAAATCGTTAGAAACAGTGAATCCGACAAAACTGGTTGGTTAGAACGAACAAATCTACCCGTTCAGTTTGACATGTCTTTTTTGAAAACCGTAGTTAACATTTTTACTTACAATTTACATCAAAATTGGTCTAACAACATCGTAGATAAAACTAAGTAATAGAGTTTTACATGTTGATGTTAATAATTGGTATTTGAGTGAATGATTTAGAAGGATAAGGGTAAAATGGAAAATTCAAAGGAGAAAAGGATAAAGGAAGATTTCTAAGAAAAAAAGGTTATGGAGAAGAGGTCAAAAAGTCAAGCTGTCTCCTGCATGGAAGCTATATTTGATGAAGTTATTATTCTCTGTGGGTCCTCCCATAACACGCATTCATGTGGTCCTCTTCTTTAGGGTTTTCAACTTTTCTTTCATCAACTATTAGAATTTCCATTTTAACATAAATAATTTAATATCTCAAATTATAAGGTATAAATTGTGTATAAGTAAAATTTTAACTTATAATCTTCTCCCATATCAACTTTGTAAACAATTTCTCCAAACTGATTATTTATCTTTCCAAATGAATCATCTATTTTGTTATTTTGTTAGTTGTTTGTTCTATTAAGATAATAGATTAGCGACTTTAACCAAAGGGTTTAGATGTTTACATTGAAAATTAAGACGTGGTTATTGATGATATTATTGAAAAATTAGATTTGTAACAATTTTATTTTCATTGTTGTATAATATTTCGGAATGGTAATATTAAATATATAGAAGGAAACTCCCTTTTTACTTTACTGACATAGAGTTATCAAACTTTTGTGTCATATGTGACTAAAAAGTAAAAAAAGTCAAGCTGTGAGATAAAGTTGGTTAATCACAAGTTTGTTTTATAATTGCCTTAAAAATTGAAACCAATGGTCATATTTGTTACCATTTAGCACAAATAATCTCTAGAGGACTAGAACTTGACTTGGTCATCATATGAAAGTCATCAAGGAGATAGGAGATTAAAGTTGTTAGTGGAAATTATGGGTCAAGTATTGATTATTATCAAACTATCCAATCTTTTATATGCTTAATGAATAATGAGTGATTCGCCATATCAGTCAGCCATAAACATTGGTTTGTGGATGAAATCTCCTGAGAATGGTTAAAATGACAGTTCGTGCTCCTTAGGAGGTACCAAATAAATGACTACTTGAATCAGAATTTTAAGTATAAAGATTCTAATAACATGTAAAAAGTGAGCCTAACCTTTGGGACGTGACAATACATCTAAGAACTCAACCCTCAACATGGGTAGTTTCTCATTTATGTTCACATGTGGAGTTTAAGTGAGTCTTGTTACATATATAGCAAATATTGATATTTAAGTAGAGAAGTGGCAACCCTTGGCTTAGAATCACTATACTAGTTGTTTCAAGTATGTCTCAATGGTATGATATTGAATGTGTGGAAATTAAAGTTGCATGTTAATAATTTTCTATGGGAATATATGGGTAATTTTGACATGTAGTAGGATTTTGTATCAGTTGAAGTCTAATCTTGATTGTGACTTGTAAATGGTCAAAATCACCATTAAATAATGCTTTAAAGAACTAGGTATGAAAATGACGATTTCCTGTTAGTTTCACTAAAGAGTTGAACATGTTAATTGTTGGTCCAATTGACCAACTATTGTGTCATAAGAAAAGTTTCAAAATACAATGTTCATAAAACTTTTTAAAGTGTTTCCGACTTTCCGTTTAGATCTTTATTATTACACTTACCGTTTACGTACTCACTATCAACTACTAACCATTAAACTATACCTTGCGGTTATCAAGATGAAATTAAGCAAAGATTAACAAGTAAAGTATCGAAAGCCCAAGCTAGCATGAGTTAAATCTTTGGGTATGCTTCATAGAAATGTGATATACGTGTTGTAATCTACATACTAATCATATTATATTTATACAAAACTTTGGACTACCTTGTTGCAAGTTGATATATCACTTTTTTTTTTTAAATTTAGTTTTATTTACATGTAGGATGTTTTATTTTAATTTATGAAATGTTAGTTTTAAATAAACTATGTTTCTTATATATCTGAGAGAGTTCTTCGGTACTTCCTTTATATATAAGAAAAAAACATATTTTTATCATAAGAATTGAAAATAATTTTTCCATGTGAAGAAATTTGGAATCATTTATTTCATACATAGCAAATGAGGGTATATAGTGGTATCAAGATGTCTTGAATATGAGTTCATCTTTAACTGATCGAGGATATAGAAATCTAAAATTATGATCAGAAGGCTTGAGAGTTAACTGTTAAAAAATTATTTCGTAGGTTAGTGAACCCATGTTCCATTTACGAGTAGTTTACTTTGATTAGAAGTATATTAATATGTTGCTTTGCTATTTACCTGTAAACAAGTTGCATTTTTTTATAATATGAATTGAAAATATGATTATATAAACCTTAAATTTATATATTAAAATAATAAACCTAAGTATAGCAGTGGCGGCGTATCTTAACTAACGAGTAGGAGGTTTGGATTGGTAGGTGAAGTGTGTAATCTTTGTTAGTTTGTGGCGGCTGCTTTGGACCAGTAAAGTTTGTGTATTTTTATTTCTTTCACAAACATATGTAATTGAAAATACTATATTTTTAAGGCAGAATATAATAAATACAAAAAGGAGCTAGAAATATTGCAACCAAAAGAAAAGACTACAAATTACTCCAAATTGTCAAAATTATAACAACATCAAGATAACCAATCTAGCCTTTGAATTTTAGCCTTTATTATTAATCCATAAGAAGCTCACGACCTTAATTTTTTGAACTACGTTAGTGACCGAGATCGCCTTTCAAATTTCACAACACTACACCGATTGCACCATTTTCCATTTGACCTTACCCAAGTTCAAATTACTATGTAGATCGATAATATCTCTTAATGAGAAAATACAGGGAAGGCCACACCATATGGCAAACATATGCCAAATCACATAGATATGAAACAACATGTGAATAATGGTCATTGTAACGCTATAGCTTGTATCAATTACAATATCAATTGACCGAAAAACAAAAATGCAAGAAAGCGAAAATATCTAAAAGGACGTAAGTTTTCAAAGCATGTGAAAACTATTGGAAGTTTTTTCTTGAAATCCATCATGTATAAATAGTATTTTTTTTTTGTTTTTTATTATGTGTGTTTTATTGTAAAGGTGCCTTGAGGGTGAGAGACTAGAGGGTTGTGTGATAGGCTGACCGAGGAAGCTCATCACGGGTGGATCGAGCTTAAACGATGTAAACTCCATTTGTATTCTAATTGTTTGGTTAATAATATTCGATTTGATTGATATCACACACGCACATTGATCGAGTTTATTTAAAGTTCATTGATATCACACACGCACACATTCGTTTTAATTTGATTATCAAGCATAATATTTGTGGATTTCATAATTATAAGGACTTTATAGTCACAAGATTCCTCACCACACAAGGAACATGCTAGAGGGAGGACATAGACATTTCGCTTAAGTAATGTAAGCTTTGTTATCAAACACTCAATTCCTACCCACCACCCAAAGATATTTATCTTTAAAGGAAGTCACTTATTTCAACCGAAACCTCATAAGCCTGTGAGATTAGGAGCATGAATGAGTTTTTGTTTAATTGATTTCACCATGAATAATCCTGTGTGATCACCCTTCTATTCCCATTTATCCATTGTATTAGAAATGTGATAACCCTTTCCTACCAGGCTAATACTTAATTTTTTCTAGAATGAGTGTAATCTACCCTACCACATGTTATTTACAGAACTTAACCTTAATCTCTATTATATATATAAGACATCTTACCACTTAACCGTCACTTAATTAGAACACTATTTATCGTCTATAGTTATTAAACATTGGAACACAATTTTCTTATTATAAAAATTGTTTTGAGATATTTCATAACTCATTTGTAAGAATCAATGAAGTATATATATGAATGCTAAAAAATAAAATATATACCTAAAAAGTAGATACATAAAAATTAGATAGGTAAAAAAAGTAAATATTAAAAAAACTTCATATAAAAATAAAAATATATTAAAAAAAATTGACCAATTTTGTCATTTCATATGAGAAACATATTTTGTGACTATAGATGTAAAACTTGTCTAACAAAAACACTAGAGTTAAATATACGCAAGTAATCACTTTTATGGATTCCTTGTAAATTATAAAATATTTGTTCTCTCCTATTAGAAAAAAACATGATACATTCTAGTATATACATGAGTACATTGTTTTTCTAATGAAAATATTGAAAATACAAAATTAACTATTCTTAAGAGAAGTTTTTATAGATTATGACTCTTACATATGATTAGCCGATTAGGGGCAGACCCACCATAAGGAATGAGATCACCAGGTACCCATAAATATTTTTTTATAGCTATCTATAAATTGTAATCCTGATCGACATTCAAGAAAATGTTTAATGATGATTTATAACAAAGTTTACACATTTTAAGTAAAAGGTGAACATAACTTTGTTTTTTCTAACTTTAAATAGTAAAACTGAGGTATCTTCCTTCTTTTACTTGCAATAGTAAGTAATATTTTATTAACGTCTTATCTATTACTAAACGTAACGAGCCACTAAAAATTAGAGAAATGGTAAATATGTATCACTTTAGTACTTTTTTTGGCACATATATTTGCTGTGCATTATTGTTTTATTAAGAATCGTTGGATCATTGTTTATATATTTGGATAAATTGGATTGAATATTTAAGTGTTGTGTTTGTAATAAACGATAAACACAAAAACATAGATTGAGAAATAATAAGATAAATATCATAATTCATAAACCATCTCAGATTTAATTAACTAACGACCCCATGGATGATCAATCCACAGGGTGATTACATATTCAAGTTTCCATTGAAGATGCATTCATGTCACACCCTCTATAATTAAGAAAAAAAGAATGCCAATATAACGAGGTTGATAGAAACCTATATATGATATTGTTTTGAAGTGTTTATAATTCTTATTGATTAAATCATAAATTACATTTGTTTGGCGGATTAAACAACAAGTGTAGGACAAATGACTAGAAAAAGATTTCTAGAGCCGTGTAGATTGATAATACAGTTAAAATCAAATAGTGTTCAAGCACCGTTGTAAAATCATGATTAATCACCGATTAATTGGTAACTAATTGCAAGTCGCTAGCCAAGTAGATTGCGATTTCAGCTAATCGTCCCATTAATCGATCAAAATTCAAAATCGGCCAAAAATTGGCCAACTTTGCAAAATTACATATAAAATTCTAATTTCGATTCATTATAAATAATCTCTATTAATCCCTAGTCAATACCCCTAATGCCCGACTAGCATCTAGCAATTTTTAGATTTATGGTTTTGACTAAAAAAATCTATAGTAAATTTACTCTAATGACTTATTCTCTTCTTTTCAAAAGACACAACATAACATGAGAACAATTCACTTCTAGGTTTGTTTGTCTATTGTAGATGTGGTAATTCTATATAATGTTCTATATAATCCGACATAAAACCCGCAAAATTTTAGTTCCAAACATATAACAAAGTGAAAATCACGAGTATTGGTAACTAATTCCAAAACGTCTTACAATCATACAGAAAGAGTAAACAAGTCGATAAGAAAAAGTTCCTCGAGCTCGAGCTCGGCTGGAGTTTGACATTTTTATCATTTTATTGAATATTTTATCATTGAATATAATTTTCATTTTAACTTAATATGTGTGTGCATGCATATGTATGTATGTATGTATGTATATTTTATTGTCTCTAGTAATGATTAAAGAAGAAGGAGAAGTCGTAATCATAGGTTTGTTTGAGTCTGTCTCTTTATGCAGGCAAGAAGGTGTGTCTTTTTCTTTTAAGATAACTTCTTTTCAATTATTTCTCTTGGAACTATCTTCCTCACTTTTTGTGATGTAACTTTGGGAGTTTTCATTCAATTACCATATATTTGTTTCTTAGTAATTGGATTAAAAAAATGTCACACCAATATGAACAAAATGAAGTCATTTATTAAATGACCGTAACTTCTTAAAAAAAAAAATAACACAGATAACTAGCTTGAATTTTCTCTTCGTTTGTGCTTGTGAAGCAAATTTTAATGTGGGTCTACCAAAGTTCAAATCTATCTTAGAAAGATAAGGTTGCACCAATGAATGTCAAGTCGTATCGAGATCAGACACTGTATAGAATTTGCCGAGGAGAATATTACACCTAACAGATATCGACAAAAAGGAAAGCACCTTAATATTGTCGAGTGAATTGTCATTGCAAGCCTTTTAAAAGAGAGAACAATTTCATTATGGTAGCTCTAGATACATAAAAACATTATAACCTAATTGTTAGTGTTGAAATTTTAGATATATGTGTATTTTTCTTATAGTGACATGTAGTTAAAGCATCATGATGATAGAAATATTTAGATGAAGAACATTTAGAATTAGTATGCAAAACGTCCCATGGTAACAACCACAAATTCAAGTTTAAAACAAAATTATCCGTTCAAGACATATGAATGATTGTTATTACTCATGTTATTTTCGTCATATTTGAAGATATAAACATACACAATATAAATCACGCTCGTACAAGTAGGGTTACACTTAAACATATTATACGAAAAAGTATTCTTATGGGCATATAGTAATTCCACGAAGTAGTAACCATATATAAGAACGCTAGTCGCATTGTAATCGTGTATATGCTTCATAAAAGTGACAATAAAGCCAAAAGAAGATGTGTTTTGGAAATAGACTAATGGTTTAGTACTTGACTTCATCTCAACAAACTTCAACCAAGGGGGACCATTGAACACTGTATCATGTATGCCATGAGTCAGGAGTAATTAATAGATCAATATAAGCACATGTAAATGTTATTAAACCTGATTTATTAGGTTTAAACGTTATTTGATCATCCCATAACATTGTGCTTGAGGTGTTAGACCAGGCTACATTATTATTCATGCATAGTTTTTGAAGTTTTTAATATATGTATTGATATAGATAAGTCATTAAAATAGATATTAAGATTTTAGATCAACTTTTGTATTGTTACATATTGAACAAAAAGTGTAACATTTGAACTACAACCCAAAAACCGTCTATTTGCGAGCTGTATTGTTACATATTGAACAAAAAGTGTAACATCTGAACTGCAACTCAAAAACTGTCTATTTGCGAGCGTGACATAGCTATAGTTATTATATTGCTCTTAGTTTCTTGGTCCCCATGAGCAATAAGACAAGACATCAATTCACACTAGAAACAAGTCACATGACATGATTATTAGGAAGAAACAACAATTGGGAATTCGAAATGGGCCCTCAAAACCTCACATGGTCTATTATTAACATTTTAATTTTCTGACTTGACGTCTTCCTTCAATCCTTCATACGGAGGGACGCAATAGGTTACATGATCGATCACTAGCCCCTTGTTTCAAGTACTTGACCTCCACATGAACGTAACCTTGATCAAAGTGCCCACTTGTCGTTTGCGTTGGCTAAACCCATTGTAAAAGCGAATCATAAGAGACAAGGCCATACAAACCGACGTTTAACCACATAAGAGGACAAGGTATACTTGTGAAAGGGATAGACGATGTATGGGGGTGAAAACATTTAAACTTTATTTCTCCTTCTTAACATGCTTTTGTGTCAGAGATGATAAATTTAACTATTATATGTCTGTCATCACAAAAATAACTATCAGAAGTCACTTATCTTATAGTTGATGCATCAAGTAAACTAGTACTTCTTACTACAAAATATGAAATTATTTCCGCTTTTATTAAGTTAACACACTCTAAATATAACAGTTGCAATAGCATGTTAAGGGATTAGGGATTACACTGAATAAAATATAATATATTCAACTCGAGGAATTATTTCAACTTCAAAGGGCATGAAGGAAAGAAGGAACAAAGACAATAAACCTATATATGCATAGATAAATGTTGTTTGGAATTGTCAATATGTGGTGTGTTACCAGTGGCGGAGCTTAAAGAATCCTTTAGAGGGGGTGGGGGCGAAAACAAATTTTTTTAAGGGTGGCGACTCAATATATATAAAAACATTTACACTACCAAACCGAAAATTAACACTTTTATATGTATTTACGGTTCATAAACTCAATACAAATTGTACATCTTATCATACTATTAATTTATGTAGCATGTTCACATGTATATACATACCTACTACATATGATCTATGCGCTTGCATGTATATGCACATATCACTACAAGAAAGATGTAGCGACGATAAAAACAAGGTTTTCTTGACAATATGTTCTCGTCATAGGTCCTTATGTCCTGTAACGACGACATGTTGTCGCTAAAAGTATCGTGGCTTTAGAGTCGTTGTAATAAGTGTAGAATGTCGTCGTGATATGTGTCGTCGGTTTATATCACTTTGTAGGAATGATTTTTTGCCACTACAGGTGTTGTAGTACTAGAGTTTATGATTAAAAAATTTAAAAAGTATTTTCCTCAGTTAAACCAAGAGTAAATTACAAATTATATCCTGTAAGTATATATTTAAAATTATGAATCTTGTCCTTAAACTTTGATATGTACATTGAGCGTATTTTATTTGAAAACTTATCACGTATTTTATACTTTGTACTAACAAAAGTTAATTTTTCAGTAAATTTTGTATAAAAGACCATTTTACCCTCACCACTTAAAGGACGAAATCTGTAATTTTCACTAATCTTTTATTTTTTTATTTTTTAATATATTTACTTTACTTTCTTTATTTTCTTCTCTTTTCTAATCACTTTTATTTTTATAAACTTATCAATTTTAAAATGATCACTTTATCCTTAACCATTAACTTAACGAAATGTGTTATTATTAATCTTTAATTTCTCTTTTGTGTATTTTTTCTTATTTTTTTACCTGTATTTACTTTTAGCCATTTTCGTTTAAAGAAATCATCATAAATATTAGTAATAGTATAGTTTCACTTTTTTTTATTTATAAATGTAATTTTAGCTATAGATTTTTTTTCCACAAATCGATTTTCATTTGTTCACTTTGTTCGTTACCTTTCTAATAAAATCAATAAAATTAGACGACTTGATTTTTAACTTTTTAGGTATATGATTTTTTAGTCGTTTCAAATTATTTGGTTTAGGGTTTGTATTTGAAACCGGTTGAAGAAAGTAAGATTGGTGTATGATATGAAATTTTAATTTTTTGTGTTCAATCAAATGGTTTGTTTTTAAATATAAATATACTATGATAGCTTGTAACTTTAATTTAAAATAAAATATACTAAAAGGATTCTAAATAACTACTCAGGTTTTATTGAAACGGTTAATAATAAGTTTTTATCAATGTAAATCAAAACCAAATCATTAAAATTAAAACAAAACAAACCAAACACAAGGGTTTTGCTTTGGTTTGGTTTTACGGTTAAACTTAATGAACCTTTTTACGGTAAAAAAATTAAATACTTATTGTATTAATCAAAGCTTAATTATACGTATAGCCCAACTTAGAGAATAATTATAACCAAGTAAATATAAAAAGTGACATCCATAAATCATACGGTCTCTATTTCTAATACAAATCGTAAGCCAAACTATCTAACATAGTTGAAAATTTTTATACCAAAAAGGTAATAAAAAAACGACAGTGAAACAAAATCGATTACTAGTTTAAATTTTATAACATAAATAATATATTTTGAACTCCCTAATTTGATTGCGTACGATTATAAAGGTAGATAACTAATTTAAAAATAATAAAATATAATAATCTAAAAACCTATAAATAAAAGTATATTTTATATAAAAAATATTAAAAATAATTAAGTAATAATATTTCATATAAGTTATAAAATAAAAAATGATTAGAAAAGATAAAGTAAACAAAATAAAAACAAAATGAAAAAAAATAAAAGTTTAGTGAAAATTGTTGATTTCGTCCTTTAAGAGTTAAGGGCGATATGGTCCATTCATACAAAAATAACAGAAAAAGTTAAATTTTATTAGTAGAAATGACATAATGCGTGATAAGTTTTCAAATAAATGACGCTTAATGTATTTATCAAAGTTTAAGTACAAGATCTGTAATTTTAAACGTACTTAAATGACACAATTTGTAACTTACTCTTAAACCAATGACAATTTTGTTGCTATAGATCATTTATTAAATATGCAATCACATATATACATACACACATGTTAGATACAAAGTGCATACATACAAGCAAACATGCACACACATATACATACACTATCACATATACATACATAATTACATATACACATACAAATACATAATGCATACATACACACATATGCATACAAACATGCATAGATATACTTACACATACACAATTACACAATTACTTATACGTACACACATATACATACTTATATAAACAAAACATACATGCATGCATATATTTTTGGATCACTAACGGGTCACTAGCCCACCTAGCTAATTATCTTCATTACTCGAGTACGAAGCCTTAGGACTTTAGGCTGGTACATTCTCGAAGGCTGGCACATTCCTAAAATGACTCTTATTCATTAGTTTATCTCCATCAGTCTCGAACCTGAGACCACCCTGAGAAGAAAACTTACTTTAGATAAGAAAATCACCTAGCAAAATCTAAACCATTTTTAAGGTTACAAAAATGACTTGAACATATACCTCCCTATTTTAATGAAGTCTTGTGTATCTAACCTCAATCACTTGGATTGAGGATCATTGGCACATACATACAAATATACAATCAAGCATTGAAACATAGAACATACTAACAAACATACAAACATAAAACATGCAAACAAACATTCAAACACACACATAATATATGTTAGCTGATAATTATGCATCACCACCATAATTAGCGGCCCATATATTTGTATAGTTTGTATAGTTTCCATTATTAGCTCATTGTATTCTCTGTATAAATATTGCATATCATTGTTAATAATATTGCTATCTCACATGGTATCACCCTAGGGTTTTGTTTTCGAACAACCCTCCTGCCGTCCTTTCCTTCTGCTGTTCTCGAACAGCACTTCATCACCTTCTGCAGCCCCTGCAGCCACTGCTCTCATGGCCGACAAGACCATTGACGCTGCTGCCTCTTCGGCTACAGCCTCGCATAAACCATTGCATCCTGTCTACATGGTTAGTAATATTCAACATAAAGTACGTGTTTTAGATGGCACCAAAGTGTCTTATTCCTCGTGGGTAAAGCTTTTCACGCTCCACGCCAAAAGGTATAATGTGCTTTGTCACATAGACAGTACGCCGCCACCCGCAAAAGATACACCCGAATTTGTCTCATGGGAGAACATTGACTCCATTGTTTTACAATGGATTTATGGCACCCTTTCCGATGCTCTCCTTGTTCGGGTTTTAACCGATGAGTCCACCGCTCATGAGGCGTGGCTTCGTGTCAAACGCCTTTTTGTCAACAATAAAGGCCCACGAGGCTCTCCAACATGAACTAGCCAATACCACTCTTGCCTCTATGCCGAGTCTTGAAGCGTACTGCCAAAAGATTCGTGACTTAACCGACCAACTGAACGCCCTTGACTTTCCCATGGATGACCAACAACGTGTTCTTCATCTTGTCAAGGGCCTACCCAAGGAGTATGACACCATCTCCTCTATTTTAAATAATTCGTTACCCGCCTGGGAGGATGCCATCGAACAACTAAACTCCGAGGTCGGTCGAATTAAGACCCGAGATGCTGTCACCCATACCCCTGCCATAGCTGCTGCCATATCCCCATCCACACCATCCCCACAATCTGCCTCCTCTCCCACTGCCGATACCCAACAAGCCTCCCATCCTACCGGCCCACCCTACTACTCGGCCCAATACCCTCCCACTACCCGCTCCAACCGAGGCCCACCCAACAACCGACCCAACCAACGAAACAACTCCCGCCACAACTCCAACCGAAACAACAACCGCCAACCCTCAGCC
The DNA here is from genome assembly GCA_025215565.1 of Flaveria ramosissima. Lineage (NCBI taxonomy): Eukaryota > Viridiplantae > Streptophyta > Magnoliopsida > Asterales > Asteraceae > Flaveria > Flaveria ramosissima. Next base: position 47,678 of record JACVEC010000280.1, on the reverse strand, counting down.
CCACCTCCAAACTCTTATAACCGATCTTACAGCCAACCACCTCCCTACCCCACCAACAATAACCAGCCACCATTTTACCCCCCCCCTTTTGGGCTCCCTAATATTGGACACCCCCACCTTGCCCTTACCCAACCCAAGCCTGGTCCCCACCATACTACCCTACAGCTCCACCCAACCACTAACAACACCGTGGCAACCACAAGTCGGCCCAAGCCAACCTTGCTGAGGTCGATCCTCTAGAACCGACACAGCTTGCTGATGCGGTTCATGCTCTCTCCGTGGACTCAGGTGACGATGATTCGCAATGGAATTTTGACACAGGTGCATCTTCTCACATCTCTTTATCACAAAATAATATTGACTTGTTTTCTACGCGTACACCAATAGCGTCAATAATTGTTGGTAATGGTAATAAACTTCCGGTTTTGGGCTCAGGTCATTCCACCCTCAACTTTGCCTCAAAACCTTTATACCTCAAAAAAATTCTTTTTAACCCCAATATAGTCAAAAAGCTTATATCTGTCCGCCAATTCAATAATGGCAATTGGACCTCCATTGAATTTGACCCTTATGGTTTATCTGTGAAGGATTTCAAGGATGGCACGATCCTGAGTCGCTACAACAGTACGAGTGAGTTGTACCCGCTCACACCAAATGCTTCCGCAACTGCTTGCTTTGCTTCTACCCAACACTCGTCCCAGTGGCATCACCGCCTTGGTCACCCAGGGCAACCCATTATGGATTATCTTCGTTTAAACAATTTTATTTCTTGTAATAAGCAAAGGGCTTCCTCCCTTTGCCATGCTTGTCAGTTATCCATACATAAACGTTTACCATTTTTTGATTCTGTCACTCAAACTTTATGTCCTTTTTCTTTATTGCATTGTGATTTGTGGACTTCTCCTGTTTTGAGCCATGCTAGTTACAAATATTATTTGATTATAATTGATGACTTTACCCAATATACGTGGGTTTACCCGCTTCGCTTTAAATCCGAAACATACTCCAAAATCACCCACTTTCACCAATTTGTGTCTACCCAGTTTCGCCTACCCATTCAAGCCATACAATGTGACATGGGCGGCGAATTCGACAACGCAAACTTTCATAACTTCACTTCTCAAAATGGCATTCAACTCCGGTTTTCATGTCCCCACACTTCTCAACAGAACGGCAAAGCAGAACGCATGATTCATCGGCTGAACGAAATCATGTTCACCCTCCTCACCCACGCGTCCCTACCTTCATCTTTTTGGGTCGAGGCACTCCACACTGCCTTCTATCTCCATAACATTTTACCCACCAAACTCCACCAACATCGCACACCACTTTCTCTTCTATACTAACGGGAACCCGCCTACGATCACCTCCGGGTGTTTGGAAGCCTATGCTACCCTAACACCTATGCCACCCGACCGAATAAACTCACACACCGTGCCACTCCGTGCCTTTTTCTTGGCTACCCGGCCAACTACCGTGGGTATCTCTATCTTGACCTTGCCTCCGGTAAAACCATTTTTTCCCGTCACATCACTTTTGACGAGGAAGTCTTTCCTCACGCAAACCCCTCCACACCACCACCGGACCACTCATTCCTCGACCCTAACCCCTTGCTGTACCAGACCACTCAATTCGCTTCTCCACCTACGGCCCCATCCCCCTCGGCTACACAGTCGCCTCCACCCTCTCCACAACTACCGGCCCAACATCCCCCTACTCCACCCCATTCCGAAGCACCTCCACCACCCGACCCGACAACTACTCACCCAGCACCCATACCACCAATCCGCCCGATGCAAACTCGGTCCCGAGCCGGCATCTTTAAGCCCAAAATCCCCTTCTCACTCCATACTCAGACCACTAAGACCCCCTTCCCCCTCCCCAAATCTCACCTAGCCGCCTTAACCGACCCGAACTGGAAAATTGCCATGGATGACGAATATGAAGCTCTATTGGCTAATCACACTTGGGAACTTGTCCCCCGCCCACCGGACGCACATGTTATACGATGTATGTGGCTTTTCAAACACAAGTTTCACTCAGACGGCTCTCTCGAACGTCACAAGGCTCGTTTAGTTGTAAATGGAAAGAGTCAAACCGTGGGAATTGACTGTGACGAGACTTTTAGCCCAGTGGTTAAACCCACTACCATATGCACAGTACTTAGCCTTGCTGTCTCACGAGGTTGGTCCATGCACCAACTTGATGTTAAAAATGCATTTCTCCATGGCCATCTCAAGGAAACTGTCTACATGTTTCAACTGCAGGGTTTCACATCCGAAAAATACCCTAAACATATGTGTAAGTTAAATAAATCTTTATATAGTCTAAAGCAGGCTCCCAGGGCCTGGTATCAACATTTTGCAGGGTACTTACTTAAGTGCGGTTTCAAGAGCAGTTTATGTGATACATCATTGTTTATTTATCACCACGGCAGTCATATGGCCTATCTTCTGTTATACGTGGATGACATTATTTTGACTGCTTCCAGTGACACTCTTCTACAGCAAATCATTCAATCCCTCATTGCTGAATTTAAAATGACTGATTTGGGATCCCTGCACCATTTTTGGGAATTGCTGTAACAAAAGAAGCTAACGGAGTTCTTTTATCTCAATCCACATATGCTGCTGACATCTTGTCCAGAGCAAAAATGTCAAATTGCAAGCCCGCCAGCACCCCCGTCGAAGCCGGTTCCAAGCTCAGTGCCGACAGTGGCTCAATTTTCAAAGATGGCTCCTTATACCATAGCTTAGCTGGCGCGCTCCAGTACCTTACCATCATAAGGCCGGACATTGCCTATGCGGTTCAACAAGTCTGTCTCTTCATGCATGCTCCACGAGAACCTCACTTTCAGTTCTTGAAGAGAATTCTCAGGTACATTCAGGGGACCCTCCATCAAGGATTACTGCTGTCACCTTCTTCCTCAACGGCTCTCACCGCCTACTCTGACCCCGATTGGGGCGGGTGCCCCAACTCCAGACGATCCACTTCCGGTTACTGTGTTTATTTAGGCCCTAACTTGATCTCCTGGTCATCAAAACGACAATCCACAATCTCTAGATCGAGTGCCAAGGCCGAATACCGAGCTGTAGCTAACACCGTTGCCGAACTCAGCTGGGTTCGCAATCTTTTGCTTGAATTACAGGTGCCTATTCGTCATGCCTCTATTATATACTGAGACAACATCTCTGCCGTTTATCTTGCTGAAAATCCAGTTAATCATCAACGCACCAAGCACATCGAACTGGATATACACTTCGTACGAGAGAAAGTCCGTCTAGGCACCATCAAAGTTCTCCACGTCCCTGCAGATTATCAATATGCGGACATCTTCACAAAAGGTCTTCCAAAACATCTGTTTCAGCGATTCCGCTCCAGTTTATGCCTTCGTTCTCCTATGGCTCAAACTGCGGGGGCGTGTTAGCCGATAATTATGCATCACCACCATAATTAGCGGCCCATATATTTGTATAGTTTGTATAGTTTCCATTATTAGCTCATTGTATTCTCTGTATAAATATTGCATATCATTGTTAATAATATTGAAGGTTTTACACTATCTCACAATATATACATATAAACATATATACACAATTGCAAAATTACATACATACAAGCATATACATTAACAATTATATGCAAAAAATACACATACACAATTACATAATTAGAAACATATACACTTGGAAACATACATACATGTATATGACGTCATTTCATCAAATAATTGGTAGACATAAACTATCTTAACCACCATATATACATACATAATTACATACATAAAATCATATACATAAACAATTACAAAAATAAACATACTTACAAAACATAAATATGGTGCATTTCTTCAAACAAAGGGTAGATATAAATCAAAATACCCAACTACTGGTTTCAAATGGATTTCAATAACACGCTAATCACTTATAAACACTAAAATCGTAAACATTAAATAAATTTCATATAAGTAAATTTCATATCTCGATGGCCTACTAGAATGGTTGGAGAAGTGGAACACTTCAAACCCTTGAATTTTACTTAGAAAACAAAAATTTATGAAAAACTCTTTTAATTATGGCCAAGAACTTGATTTTGATAGAATAAACACTGAAAAAGCCTTGATTTTTACCTTTCATTTGATGAAAAAATTATTGAAAAACCAACAGAAAAACAAAGAGAAATTGCAAGAGAGGGTTTTTGTTATTTTAGGTAAAAGAAATGAGCGGATAAGTTACTCGAATAGTTTTATTTGGCATGACACCTATACCAACGACATTCGTCTGTATAGACTTGGTCTGTTATTAATTAAAAGTATTAAAAAGTTAAGTAAAAAATAGCGTACTTGTACCTATGATATCTAGGCCGTCGACATAGGCTAGCAGCGGTGTTGTTTCTTGGTTCTTTTATTAGTAGTATACAAAAATGCATAATAATCAATAACGACGACATGACTTCGGGATAGTGTTTTGGTATGGTGCATAATTTTCCTTCCATCCCGTCCATCTTTGTAGTAAGGCATGCCATCACTATAGAATTTGACTAACTAAATTTCCGGGTTGATTTATGATGAAGTAATGTTCTCGCCACAGGTTGATCTATACTGACGACCATTTTGTCGCTATTACAACTTTGTCCCTAGCTATAATGTAAATTTTTTGTAGTGGATACAAACATGAAAGCATGTACAATAAATACATGTATATATACACACATATGTATATATGGGCATACACAATCAAATACATACATACATACATTAACATATTACATTTGTATGTTTCCACATAAAAAGTTATGATAGAACAAAAAAACTATTCAAGAAAAACTTAAATGTGCATGTGGATAATACAATAAATATTACACACACATATGTATGTGTGTAAGAGAGGTTCAAGAAAAAACTAATTTTGTTTAAGAATACTAAAAAGAATATTGTTAACCATTTCAAAACTGGCTTAAACAAACTTCGATTGAACTAATTTCAACATCAATAGAATCAGCTTGTCCTACAATTATAAAAATATAATACATAATTCATCTTTTTAGGCAAAAGTTAGATTTTATCTTGAATTTTATAATTATCTTAAAACCATGCACAATCTTTTAATTAATTAAATTCCATAATAACTAGCTAGTGACATCATGGAAATAAAAGTTTTGTCTAGGTTGTACCAATGCCACCACCGAGTCACTTGGGAGTGGCCCTAGCAAAGATTCTAATCTCATCAAATTGGAGAGAAGTCTCTTTCAAATCACGTATCATTCACATTTTGGGGTCTCTTGTTCTCTTCACATGATCAAAAGGGCATGTTAAATCTTAACTATGTCTCTCAACCTTCCAACATGTATAGGAAACACCCCCACACACCTCCTCTATGCTTGTATCATGTAAGTTGTTAAGGGGCACAAGTTTAAACCATCAATGCTGGATAACTTATGATTTCACTTTTGTTATTCGGGTCTTCTAAGAATATCTCATACGTTAAAAGTTAGCAGAAACATGCTATTATTGTTTTTAGAGTATAAACATGACAAATACGTGTATGAGTGTATGAGTTCAGTATTTATATTGCAGACGCGAACTTTAAACTACTAGATGAAGTTCAGGTCTATGTTGACGTTTTAAGTAGAACCCAGATGTGTGAATATGTAATTTGTATTTCGAAACCAAGTATTATGTATAATTTCTTTGAAAAACTTTACCGTAGGCTTCAGATAGTAAATAAAAAGATCGAGTATGGTTAGAATGATATCGCTAGGAGAAATAACAAAAATATAATCCGGTTTAGGTGGACATAACAAATTTATACATTCATTCCTTCTTCTTCGATCAAGGCTTGTCTTCACTATCTTATGTCTAAGAATATATACGAAGGTATCACCTAATTAAGTTGGGGGACATCATCAAAATTACTTTCTCATAGTAATAATAATTGGTAGGGATCACCAAAGATTTCCATCTAATTATACTTGGTATGTATTATCAAAGAGTTCTTCCTAACTACGCTTGGTAAGAAACTAATAAGTTATACATCTCTAATACGATAGAGATCACCACTAACATATACATATAGTTAAGCACTTGAAAGAATATTACAATTTAGCTGACAAACGACTTCTTCTACTAGTATTTATTCTTAAAAGAATAATCTATACATTTTGACCTTTTAGTATCCACAATGAGTGTAAATGTTGACGGACAGGTTGAAAACCCTTTCTGTTGATCAGGTAACTCTTTATTTATGATACTAGCTATTCTTTTCTAACTGATACCCGTATTTATATTTATATATCCTATATAAAAACATTTAGAAAAAGCATCCCTAACAGATAAGATAGTGTCACGGGTCATTTGTTCCCCCTTTTGGAGCCAACTTGATCAAATAAAATAGTAGTCGTTATGTTTAGTTAACATATAAATGGTAGATCTTGTTAGGCTTAAAACATTGATATTAGAGTTTCATGGAAATGTCTTTCAAGTATAGAAACTAAAAAAAAGTTTTAGTTTAGTTTGCTTTGAGTTAATTCTTTAATAGATGAGAGATGTGTTAGAACATGCCTATTGTTTTTTAGTTTAATCTAAAAAGTTGATCACATCTTACCATAATTGGTCTAACATTTTTAGTTTTAGACATGTTATGCCAAAAAAAAACTTCATATGAAGTTTGAATTTATTCTACAAAATTTAGGTCGATTTACAAAAAAATACGACTGTAATTTCAACACACCTAGTTAACTCTTATTATGATTTATGTTTTTGTATTTCAGTGATGATCATGTTTGATGTTGAATCATGTTTTCTGAGACTTTCCATACATACTGTATTTATTTGTATATTTCTACCTTCGAAAGTTATATTCCATGTTATTATTGTACTTGATCGCCACTTTTTGAGATTCTATTTGTTAATATGTGAAAACAAATGGGATATTGATATTTATATTATATAATATTGCCCAACAAACAATAATGTTGTTATCTATATACTATCTATAATGAATCTACTGTGGATATTTATATTATATAATATTGCACAACAAACAAAATCTAAATTATACTAGAAAAATGTTACATTCCTATCAATGTAATTTGTTATATTACATGAAGAAAGTTTAAAACGAAATTTGTGTATTAAAATATCCAAATTAACTTCACTAGTATTTGATACTAAACAAAACAACATAATTAGAACAAATAGTACACACAGTGAGTGAGTGAGTGAGTAAGTGAGAGTGAGAGTGAGTGTGTGTGTGTTAAAGGGGTGAGTTTTACCATTTCAAAGGTTGCAGATGGAAAGTTATGTGTGGATGTTGTGGGCTTTTTGTGATGTGTGTGGGGTTTCACTTTTTAACTGGCAGAAAAACAGAAGTCACCCCAGAAGCTTCAGAATGAAAAAACAACAGAGGTGTTTGCAGGGGTACCACGTGACACGCACGTGATATGTGGGCCCATTTGGGCTGAATATGTGTACTTGATGGGCCCCATGAAACTTGGTCTTGGACAATTCTCAAGATTTGAGAAGATTTGGGTAGAAAGGTGGGTGGGTGACCTTGATGGAGATGTCAATTTCTTTTTTCAACCTTTTAATTTACACACTTTTATTTTCAACCTTTTAATTTACACTATCTGTTGTGGATTTATTTATATAGTTTTACTCCCTATCCTAAGTTCTTTCTTGGGTTTTAATCATAGAGAGAACTAACTAAAGTGATGGAAAATGTTAGTTGTAAACAGGGTTATTGGATTTTAATAATATCAAGTTTTATTTATTGGCCGGGATTAATCCCAGCGCAGTAAATGTTTACAGATACTTCAAACTTTAATTTTATTTTCCTCCAACGATCCCTTACTAACCGAGAGCTAACCCCGTTAGTTTTCTAGATGACGTGGATTGTTTTTGTGACAAAACACTAAACAGAAAGTTGAAATCTATAATCAGATCCGTCAATTTGAAACTTCCGCACCCAAAAACCTATCAATCTCCACCTCCTGATTTGAACCACCGAACTCGTTGGAGGTAGATTTCAGGTGATGATACAGGCTAGGCAATGGAAAACGGACCTAAATGAGACTAGGCGGTGCTGAAGTTGAAATATGACTCAAATTGGCCCCATTTCATTTAAAAAACTAACGATGATTAATTCTCGGTTAGTAAGGGATCATTGAAAGAAAATAAGTTCAAAGTTAGGAGTGATTGTAAACATTTCTTGAGTTGGGATTAATCCCGACCAATAAATGAAAATTGAGATTATTAAAATCCAATAACTTTTATAAACATCAATAATTTACTGTTACTCTTTCAAAAAACAAAGAATAATATATTTCACCCGATGGTAATCAAGTTTACTGATTAGTGGATATTTCAATTAGTGAAGAAAAAGTATTCAATAATAATCAAGTTTTATAATTGTTGAACTTAAGTCAGATTAAATAATCTAATCACTGAATAATAACCACAATTATATATGAAATTCACATGATTTTAAATTTATAAAAATTTAGAAGATATTCATTTAAAAAAAAAGTCAAGTGACTTGAAAAAAAACTTTTAAGGGATTTTAAAAGAACATTTAGAGAAATTCAATTACTATTGAGTAAAGTTACATCTATCAAAAATATTAACTAAAACTACATTAGTCTATGGCAATTTACGAGTAGGGGTCAATTATACTCACACCACACACTGCCTAATCACACATCGTCTGCAAATAATCATTTGAAAACATGTAAAACATCAGTTTGCAGGCTAAACGACCGTTTAAACGTAGATGAAATAGCAATTTGCAGACTATCTCAAATCTCATGGCCCTTCTAAATTTTTAAGTGGCCCTTTGAGTTTGTCATCAAATAGCCATTTAAGTTTCAAGATACTTTTAAGTTTGGGGTTGGTGTAAGTATAGCATGACCCTACGAATATTTATGTTCTTCAATATGATAACAAGTTAAGCCCATATCAAAGCAGTGAAACGTCTCATTAAGAAGGAAACAGTTCAAGAACAATGAAACGATACATGAGACTTAAGGTTTCAACATTTGTTAAATTAAACTATATACACTGATCATATGTTTTAAGATAAGAGAACCACGCTAAATTATTAAAAAAAACAAAAATGATATATAACAAAAAACAAACCACTAATATCATACTATAATTTATGTTCATAAACTTATATAAGTTATTCAAAATTAAACATTATATTTAGCACACAAAAGTAAATACCAAACTGTGTGAATAGATGATCGCATACCGAAACTAGAGGGATGCAATAGTATATACAATTTACATTAGGGGTACATGAAGGGTTACTAACTACTAACTATATGAAACTAAGTTACAAGATACGAGTTAAATGAATAAATGCTAAGATGGTTTCGCTTTCAAACGAAAGAATGAAGGACCAAGACCAAGAATGACACGAAAGAATTTAAATTGTGGCCGAGGGAGGCTTTTTGTAAATATATCCACAACCTAAAGCTTGATTGAAAAAAACTTGGTATGAAGCCATCGAGGAAACAAGCTCCCTGATGAAATGACGGTCCAAATAATATATTTAGCCCCTTTATGAGAGACCGGATTTTATACGAGGAAAAGAGCACTCTTATTGTCACATAGCAAAGTCGATTGATCAAAAGTAGGGCATACATTTCTCTAAGCAAATGCATAATCCAAATTATTTTTGTAGCAGTGTTTGCATAGCTTAATATTCAAATTTACAACTTGAGCGTTAAATAGTAGGTTGTTTCTTGATACTCCAGAAAATAAATTGCCACCAAGAAAGATGGAATAACCATAAGGCTAAAAGCGAGGGTGCCCATAACATACATGTTGCCTCGATGTTTTGGTTTATATATCCCAGCTTTGGTTCGAGTCGCCTTAGGGTGGGATGAAGTGACCGTCGAAGAAACTTCTAGAGTGCTAAAGAAATCAAGGAGAGGGAAGTAGATGAATAAGCCTAACTATATCTCTCAGAATGTAGATTTATATGAATTTGCAAAAAATGTTTGGTATAAGTTAAATAATCTACTAGGAGGAGGTGCAAAGATAAAGAAGAACATAATAACCAAATTCTTAAATGACTCTATATCATTCAAAGCATAGCCTGAAAAAACTCTAGAAATGATTTATTAATGATTGGCTTTTCTTATCAACTCAATGAAGAAAAGAAACATTATAAAGGCTAATGAGGATTAGACTATCATGTTCATATTCGAATGTATCGAGTGATTAGAAGTCCCAAACAATAACTCTCTAAGCCACTTAAGATATTGAAAAAGAAATGCTTCTTCATGAATAGTTTATGATACTTCACTTTCATAAGGCTGACATCAATGAAGATTCTATCTCAAAGAGAGTTTGCATTGCCTTAGCATCAAAGGAAATTCAAAAGAAGAAAAGTAAAGGGCAAGAAGGAACAACCATGTAAGACCTCACATATCAATTTCAAGAAAAACAAAAGAAAATAACGATTTTTTTAGTATTAACGACCGTAACAACATGGCCTTACAACTCCGTAAGTTGGTGGTCAAGATTCATTCCTAGTGTTGACACGCACGAAGCATGAAAAGGACAACATCACAGACCGTAACATTAGTCCTTACAGTCCTTAAAATTTTGGCGGTGTAAAGGATCATCCAGCGCATAACACGCGGTGATGACTCACCAAAATTGTGGCTTATAGATCTTAACATCCTCATCCTTAAAGTCTGTAAGATTAACCTAAGCAGTATATACATAGTAACTTGATCTCAGATCATTTTCACACGTACAATTTTAAACTCTGAACTCGTTTAGGAGATTAATCGATGGTACCTATAAGCCACGATCAGTCTAGAAGCGTCTAAAAAACATTGGGTTTTGTTTGTTACAAGCATGATTAAATGATGATTCTAGTCATAGTCACTAGTGATAAATTTGGCTTATCATATTGTATATGCCTTTGACTATTATAAGTGTGGGATACAATAGAACATCATCATCCAAGACTACTACATATACTAGGTGAGATAGTAGGGACGAGATGTATGTGCTTTCACTACTAGAAAAAGAGACTATTGCAACTTTTTAAATGCAACCTATTTCAATCGAGTTGCATTTGATTCTAATGCAACTTAGTTAAACATAAAAGTTGCAATAAGTTATCTATTGCAACATTCTTCTTAAAAAGTTGCAAAAAATTATTTAAATTGCAACCTTTTTATTTAAGTGTTACCAATCTTACTTAAAGTTGTAACTTTTTTTTGAAAGGTTGCAAATCTTTTTGAAATATGCAACATTTGTTACAAAAGTTGCAAATGTCAATAAAATTTGAAATCTTTTTATTGTTATTTCAAAACTTTAACTAAAAAATAGTTTTATTTATAGAAACTGAAGATTTCATAAGCAAATAGTATGTTATTTTTTCTCTTTGTAGAAATAAAAGTTACAAATTTTGCAGCTTCTTAAATAACAAATTTAAATGTTTTGTCTTGTGATTGTAAAATTATAGGGCACGAGATATCGAATGCATTTACACGTGAAAAGGATTTCACGACTATCGTTTGCATCAAAAATATATGTAAAAACACATGCAAATCTAATTTTGGTGATGGAGCTTCAAGACGTTGCTGGAAATTCTATGATTGTAAATGCACATACCCTTGTTAAAATTAAAGTGGTGGCTATAGACTTAAATCAATGCCAAGTTACACCAATATTTTGTTAATGATATGCTTAAAATAAAGTATATATTTTTATTTTTTAAAAAGAATATGCATTGAACAAATAGTTTATGAAAAAAATTACAATTTTATGAAGTACCAAGACTTGAACCTGGGTGACGGGTATGGAGTCAAGTGACCCCATTGATTTTTGAACCCGTAGTGTAACATATAATGTTGAATTTTTTAGTATAACTTTAGTTTTACAGGAAGTGAAGATATTAATATATTTAAGTTGATATTACAACACAAAAATACCATTGGTTTACTGGTAATGGGCGCTGTTCTCCTCCTTGAGGTCACGAGTTCGAAACTCGCTGCAGGCACGAGTTCGAAACTCGCAGCCACTGCAGCATAGCTCGTCTGGTTTTTAATTTTTCCCCTTTTTATTAAATAAAATTACTGAATTACCCTTGTTCTAAAAACATAAAATAACCCTAGCCCCCATTATTTTTCCTAACCATTCAACGTGGCTGAAGTTCTCAGCCTGCCCTCACTTCGTTCAGCTGCTGTTCAACCATCGATGCTGCTGCTGCTCGCCTATCACTGCTGCTCGGCCATCGCTACTGCTGCTACTGCCCTCATCAACCTTCGGCCATTACTACTGCTGCTTGGCTGCTTCATCTCCGCGATCTCCCCTTGATTTTGAGGATTTTGTGTTTTAATTTGAGTAAGTAAACTACAACTCTACAATTGTTTGTTTCAAGGGAGTTCTAATTTTTTGTTTTTTAAGAAGGCGGTAGTATGTTACAAAGGTCAAATGTAGGACTGAATTCTTTGATTTTAAGATGTTGTATCAATGAGGTTTATGAAATTATAACTTTATTAATAGATCAAGTAAATTTATGTGCCTTCTTTTTGTGATCTTTGATGATTTTATGATTTTAACAAAACGCCTTTATCTGTTGGAATGGTGAACGATATTTAGCCTTCATCAAAAGCCTTACAATCGATTATTATAGTATGTTATCCATTGAAAATTAGTGCTCAATCGACATGGTAGCCTTTTGAAATTGATCGATCAGCTTGTTGCTTCACAATTATATAAAATTGTTGTTGTTCGATCACCATCTGTTGCTGCTTCACATCTGTTCTTGACCTCAATACTTTACCAATAGTTAGGTTTTGTTAATGTTTCATATCAAGTTTTATGTTTCTGATGCAAATAACTCATGTAATCGATTTATACCTATAGGAATTGCAACTAGAAATCTTCATTTGAATCCTTTGCTACTTGATCATCCTCATCAAATTGTTGCTTCATCATCACCCTCAACATAGTGCAAGGTTAGTATGACTAGTCTATTGTTCAAGAAAACCTTTTGCGTTGGCATTTTGGCTTGTTAACAAGTATATGAGAAGTTTATAGAAAATTTCATTGAGTTTATTAGAAGTATTTTTGTGGATTTGTAGATTAATGTTTGATTTTGTTAAGCTTGGAATTAAATAGAGAATAATCTAGAGAAAAAGAAGTTTATTCACGTCTAAGCTCATGATTTGTTATTCATCGGCCGCTTTCAACAACTAATGATTTATAGATTGATGTTACCTGAGTTGTATAGGATTATAAGCCATTACTTTCCCATATGGTTATTCCATTAATAATATTACAGCTTCTAATATGCTTGTTTTCAGTTCAATACAATTGTTAAATTGATTTTCTTTCATCAAATTGATGCTTTTTTGTATGTAATATGTTTATTAAATTAATCTTGCTAATACATGAGTAATAACACATGTTAAAGACAGTCTGTTCGTCCATATTTTAGCAATAACCTTAAAGTCTTATTGTTTCTTTAATGTTTCTATTAACTTTAGAATACAAGAGAGATGAGACATGTTAGAGATTGGATGTATTTACCTAGAAGATTACCAGAATTTGAAGCTGGAGTTATTGAATTTCTTAATGCTTCATTCCATAAGGCAGCAAAAGGCTCTCAAATATGTTGTCCTTGCAAACGATGCAAAAATCGTTACTGGTATCAAAGAGATGAAGTATTTGATCATCTAAAAGGACACGGATTTGTAGAAAACTACTATGTATGGGTTTTTCATGGAGAAAGCTCCTCCAAAAGAAGATTTAATACCGACATATATGATGATGGAGATGCTATGCATGAAAATTTTGAGGAGTTATTGCATGATAGATTTAGAGATACTGTGGAGGAAACAAGTACGACACAAAATTGTTTAAATGAAGATACCAAAAAATTCTATAAGCTGATAGAAGATGGAAAGCAAGAGTTGTTCCCTGGGTGTAAAAGTTTTTCGAAGCTATCTTTCATCATTAGACTTCTTCTCTACAAGACTCTTCATGGGCTTAGTAATATGGCATTTGATGATCTGCTACAACTTTTACAAGAGATGATTCCAGAAGCAAAACTTCCAGCAAGTTTTACTCAAGCTAGAAAAGTCATAAAGGATTTAGGGCTTGATTATAAGAAGATTCCTGCATGTCCAAATGATTGCATGCTTTATTGGAAAGAGAATGAACATACTGAAGCGTGTCATATTTGCCACACCTCAAAGTGGAAACAACTAAATGAGAACCAAAAGTTAAAACATAATTATGAACACTCTAAAAAATCATCAAAAGTTCCGGCTAAAGTGGTATGGCATTTTCCTTTGAAACCAAGGTTACAAAGACTTTTCATGTGTTCAGAAACAGCTAAACATATGACATGGCATGATGAAGGACGTCTTAAAGATGGAAACTTACGACATCCGGCTGACGGACAAAGCTGGAAGGAATTTGATTCTTTGTATCCTCATTTTGCAAAAGAATCTAGAAATGTGAGATTAGGGTTGTCAAGTGATGGATTTAATCCATTTGGAACAATGAGTATTGCTCATAGCACTTGGCCCGTGGTGTTGGTTAACTACAATTTGCCTCCATGGATGTCATTGAAACCAGAATACTTTATGTTATCCTTGTTAATTCATGGGCCTGAATCTCCTGGTAATAACATAGATATTTATTTACAACCTTTAGTTGAGGAGCTTAAAGATTTATGGGTTAATGGGTTAGAGACATATGATAAGTCTCAAGATGATACCTTTAAAATGTACGCAGCCTTAATATGGACAATTAGTGATTTTCCAGGTTATTCAATGTTGTCGGGGTGGAAAACAAAGGGAAAGTTTGCGTGTCCATGTTGTAATTATGAAACTAGCTCACTTTACTTGAATCATAGTAAGAAAACATGCTATATGGATCACCGTAGATTTTTAGATGCTCAACACCTTTGGCGACGCAATAAAAGTGCTTTCAATGGGAAGATTGAGAAGAGATTTTCTCCAAAACCTCTCTCAGGTGTTGAAGCTTTGAGTAAGTTGTCTAGCTTTAAAAATCTTTTTGGAAAAACACAAAAGAAGAAAAATGATAGTACTTGCCCATGGAAGAAAAGGTCAATATTTTTTGACTTGCCGTATTGGCAGTTCAATAAATGTCGACATAATCTTGACGTGATGCATATTGAAAAAAATATATGTGACAATGTGATAGGGACTTTGTTGGATATTAGTGGGAAGTCAAAGGATCACCCAAGAGCTCGATTTGACATTTTAGAACTCGGCATCAAAGAAAGGCTTCATCCAGTACTTTCTGATGACGGCAAACATGTTATCATGCAGAACGCGTGTTTTTCAATGTCTTCTAAGGAGAAAGTTAATTTTTGTCGTGTTATGAAGGAAACAAAATTACCTTACGGGGTTGCGTCTAATATTTCTCGTTGTGTTGATTCTTCGGGAAAGAAGTTTTCGGGTTACAAGAGTCATGATGCTCACATATTTTTGCATTACTTGCTTCAAGTTGCTATTAGAAAATCATTGCCAAAGCATGTTGCTATCCCTTTAATTAGGTTGGGGAACTTTTTTCAGAGCTTGTGCAGTAAGGTAATTAAGCCTGAGGACCTTGATAGATTACAATTAGAAATTACTGAGACATTATGTGAATTTGAGAAAATATTCTTGCCAACTTTTTTTGACATAATGGTGCATTTACCTATCCACCTAGTAAATGAAGTAAGGCTTGGAGGACCCGTTCAATATAGATGGATGTTTTTTATGGAAAGATACTTGTGCAAGTTAAAGTCATATGTGCGGAACAAAAGTCGACCAGAGGGATCCATTGCAGAAGGGTATTTGATTGAAGAATGTGTGAATTTTTGTTCACGTTATATGAATAGAGAAAATGCAAGTCTTAATAAGAATACAGAAGATAACAATTATTTGGACGAAGAAAATGAATCGGATGAACTAGTATTCGTGAATGGTGGCCATCCTTTGGGAGGTAAAAAACGAAGTCAGGGAAAAGTTTTCACTTTAGATGAACATGATAAGGAACAAGCACATCGTTATGCCTTATTTAATTCTGATTGTGCACAAGTTAATGGTTACATCAAGTAAGTAATCAATTCTAGCCTTTATTTTCTTTAAATTGTATGTTAATATTAGTTTTTTTCATATTCATAGCATATTGTCTAAATGATGTTGCAGTGAGCATGAAGCTTATGTTCAAAATCAACCCCGACAAAGTCGATGGGCACGAGCACAAAACCATAGTAACGAGTTTGCCGATTGGTTCAAAGACAAAGTAATAAATAATAATGTTCCGGATCATATTTTTTGGCTTGCTAAGGGACCTAGTCCTACAGCAACAAGATACTATGGGTATTATGTCAATGGATATAGGTTTCATACAAAATCAAGAGATATTAAATGTAAAACTCAAAATAGTGGTGTTTCAATTACAGCTTTAACTCCTAGCTTTGCTAGTTCTCGAGACCAAAATCCAACCATTGGGAATGTTGACTACTATGGCAGAATTTTGGACATAATTGAACTTGACTATTGGTCAAAGTTTAGAGTTGTATTATTTCATTGCGAGTGGTACCAAGTTGAGAAAGATGATTACGGGCTAACATGCGTTAACTTCAAGAAGCTTTGCTACTCAGACGATCCTTTTGTCATGCCTTCCCAAGTGAAGCAGGTGTTCTATGTACCAGACCCGGTAGTAGAGGGTTTGAAATATGTTGTTAATTCAATTCCAAGGGATGTATACAACTTTGATGAAGACAATAATGAAAATAATGGTGACTCCTATTGGTATGAGCATAATGAAGATAGGTTGGGTTCGTTTGCACCAGCTAGTGAGCAAGAGACTAATTTGTCAAGAGAAGATATCCCTCCTATTATAGTTGATGCAAGTACAAAATTAGTTGCCACAGATGTAGTTGATAGTGGGAATGGCGATGAATCAGATTATGATGATACATTATGGGATTGGATGCATGCAGATGAAGATGATGATAATTGAGTTGTTAAGGTATGAAAGTAACTCAATTAAAATGATGATTTTTGATTTGAACATATTTGACGTTTCCTAAAAAACAAATAAGAATATTTTTCCACTATACTTGTCTAATGTTTCACCCTAAATGCTATCTTGATCCTATTGTATTCATTACACATTATGTATTTTGTTTTGTGTTTTGTTTTTTAAATTCACTTCGTTTCTCATCAGATGAAAAGGAAGATCGCTTCAACAGAAGTTTGAGAAATATATAGAAGGTTTACAGGTTAGTTGCAGACTAGGCTATCACATTCGTGTTGGTTTGACATGTTTATTTGTAGACATAGTCATGACTCTATGCATTAAACTCCCGAGTATCACTATTAGTGGACAACCTATTGTGTATTTTATTTTAAACCTTTGTTATTCAAAATCACAAGTGTTACAGGGGTAACTTTATTAAGTACAACATTAATGAGGCATGTCCATTAGTTCATTAGAGTCTTCTCTGTCATTTGTCATGTTGTTATGTCTATTTATTGTATTAATATGTCATTTTTGTTGCCTTCATTAACACTCGATTGCTACTTTTGCCTAAGCCACAATGACCACATCCCTTTTGGACAATTGAACTTTCTCTTTTATATTTATCCTAATTTGAAATGTTGTATTTGCAGATCTACATAAATCAAATATCTGATATGTTGATTTAACTCAAAAAAGAAAGATCTGACAAATAGCACATAAAGTTTGAGTGAAAAGTTTTTTTGACTGATATGCCATGGAACATGTGTATCTGTGATAAGTTTTTTTGACTGATATGGTTTAAGAACAAAATATTTTGCATTGCGGTTATAGTCAAAGGCCTCTAACGGTAGTCTAAACTTGATCATTTATTTGTCGGGTTAGTCTTCGACACGATGAATTTAATGGCATTGGACTGATCTGAATATTTTGCACTGATGAAGTTATAGTGCTTTAGATTCTACTAGGCAATTGTTCTAGCCTAGTAGCCATTTTCCAGTAAAGTGACATTTTGACTTTTGTTTTTCTTTGACATGTATTTACACCAGCATTTTGATTGCAGGGTCAAAGATTTGATGGCATGGTGCATAAAAGTAATATAAAAAGATCAGAATTCAAATAAAACATCAGTTAATCATGTTGTAGATAGATCGAAGTCAGGTAATAAAGATCATAATTCAAATAATACTAACGTTATCAGGTTTTGGGCATTTGATCCAGTTGTTGATTCATTGTAATTTTAAGATTTTTATAAAGTAAAATTATATAAATAATAATCTTATGGTAGAAGCTTAATTGTCAAGTGATACTTTCAATGGTGAGTGTCTGGTTGAAATCTGCTAATGGGTCAACGGGTCAAAAATGCATAAAAATTGCCATTTTAGTGAATGGCTCAATGGATCAAAGTACTTCTATTCATGAAAGCTACTAACGGGTCAACGGGTCAAATTAATGCAATAGAGATGGCGGTTCATATGATGGGTCAACGAGTCAGAGTACTTTTAATACATGAAAACTGCTAATGGGTGGTTCATATAATGAGTCAATGAGTCAGAGTACTTCTAATAAAATTGAATTGACACTTCACAGGTTTTAATAACAGCAATCGACCATCCATAAGCCTAAATTGTCAAATTAATATAGTACACATGTCATTTTAGAGAATGGGTCAACGGGTCAAAGTACTTTTCATGCATTATGAAAAAACTTGACGGTTCATATAATGGGTCAACAGGTAAAAATACTTTTAATGCATGAGAAATGCTAATGGGTCAATTGGTCAAGCTAATACAATAAAATTGACATTTTAAAGAATGGGTCAACAAGTCATGATACTTTTAATGCATGCAAACTAGTAACGGGTCAACGGATCAAATTAATACAATAAAATTAGGGGTTCATAGAATGGGCCTATCGGCCAGAGAGGCATGAAAACTACTAACGGGTCAAGAGGTCGATTAATACAATTGAACTGACACTTCACAATATGCAATAATTGCAATCGACCATCCATAAGCCTAACTGGTCAAATTAATACAGTATAGATGTCATTTTAGAGAATGGATCAACGGATCAAAGTACTTTTAATGCATAATGAAAAAAAATTGATGCTTCATATAACGAACGGTTATAAATACTTCTAATGCATGAGCACTACTAATGTGTCAATTAGTCAAGCTAATACAATAAAATTACCATTTTAAAGAATGAGATAACGTAATAGGTACTTTTAATACATGTAAACTACTAACGGGTCAATAAATCAAATTAATGAAATAAAATTAGTAGTTAATATAATAGGCCTATGGGCCAGAGTGGCATGAAAACTACCAATAGGTTAACATGTCAAATTAGTTAATACAATGAAATTGATCTAATGACCCTAATTGATCATCATTGGGCATAAGATAACAATCATTGACCTTGATTGACCCTAATTTACAAATTTAACTCTAATAGGTCATCAACGATCATAGTTAACTATCATTAACCATAAAGAATCATTATTAGCCTCAGTTTTCTTTCATTGTCGCGCGGTGCCGCGACATTGTGTGCAACATGATAAAGTATCATCTACGAACTAAATTACGTCAATACGTTATATGTACAGTGACTCGAATTTGTAGTGTTGAATGAAAAGTTGAAAAGGTTTTATATTTGACCAACTGACCCAGTGTTTTCCAAACAAAACTAATGTCGAAACATAGACTTACAATTGGTCCGACTCATTTCCAAATTAATTTACGTCGAAACATAGACGTATGTCGAAACGTAGATAGTCTTAAACTATGACTTTTCTTTTTCGGTGGTACTATAATTGTGATTACCAACTAAGGTTAGATGAATTCTTGTTACATATTTACAAAGATTTTTAAATTAAAATTAAAATATATAACAAAGAAAGGCAAATTAAAAAAACTAAAAATAGCAAACCACTACAAGATTCGAACCAAGGTCTATTGCGCAACAGAAGGAAGAGTTAACCACTGAGCCAATAATTGTTTATGTAATAATCTCTATCAAGTTATTATATAAACGAATGTATTAGTAATAAAAAGAATAAGTGTCGTCTGTTGAAAGTTCAACCATCGAGGTTTTCCTCCTAGATTCTTCTTTAACCCAATTCTTTTTCTCAAAACTACCAGATGGTTGAACTTTCATGTGCGCCTAAATCGGAACTCCCTCAACCATCAAACGTGCCTACGAAACCTCTCTCTCGCTTGCATATCGATCTGAATCTCTGCTCTATTTTCATCGCTTTCACAGCAGTTGCGAAACATCACCGATTGATATCTCTATAAGCTGCCTGATCTTCGTTCGATTTGATTCATGTAACCAGGTACACTCAAATTCCTTATTTGTTTCTAAGAACAATATGAACAACATACATAGATACGAAATTATAAGTCCGATTGTGATCTGTGTATTATGATAAGCATTTTCATTCCGGCTACTAAAATGTTAACAAAATTGGAACCTGATTTATAATGAAGATAACATACTCAGTAATTTCTATTCAATTGAAACCTGATTGGTGAAAGATAATGACATCTGAAATTTCGATTCAAATATGTTCTTTTTGTTATCTTGTTTTTATTTATTGATCTTAGGCACAAAAGCTATACATATTTATCTCACAAGAAAATTCTGAGTCAATAAAGTCTTCTGATCATTTTATAAATGAGATTTGGTACATACATATGTGTTATGTTTCTTATATATGTCAAACTATGAAACATGACAAAAATAGAAACATGTTAAACAAGTTATCATGCTCTTATATATACTTTGTGAATTGTTTTGTTAGTGTTTCTCATAAATAAGTTGTTGCTACTTTGAGTTTGAGCAGCTCTAATGGGAAACAAAAGCAAACAAGATCAAAGTGTACAAAGACAAACAAATGATTATGAGAAAACTAGACTGTTGAGGGTTCAAGAAAACAAAAAAAGACTACTAGATTTGGGAGTTAAAGGCATTGCAAATTCTTTGACAAGTTTGGTACAAAGTCAAAAAACAAAGAAAAATAGAGTGAAACCAACATGTACCAATACGAGAGATGCAGACTATATTCCTGATATGAGTGATGATAGTGAGGGAGATTATCAAAAAGTTGCTACTAGTGTTGATGCATTTGCAAAGGTAATCAAATTATCAACTTTGTTGTTACTTTATTTCTATGACTTTGTTCTAATAAATGAAATTTGTTATAGCAACATCGTCCACAATATATTGCACCAATGTCCATGAATAAACTTGCTAGTTTAGCGAAGAAACATCGAGTGATTGGTCCAAAGGTCTCCCATAACTTTGCAATGGATTCAAATGCATCAAAAGATAATCAATCTAGAGCAACAATTACCATGGGTGAACTAATCTCAAGTAATAACGGGTCACAAAGGCAAAGTGTGGTATATAAACAAAATATAGCAAAGCCTAATTGTATTACACATGGAGCAAAGAGACAATTATTGCTTCTTGACGAGGATGATGATGAGGATCATGAGATATTTCAAGGTATTTTTTGATCTTATAGTTTTTTCTATTAATGAGAAATAATAAAGTCACCAATACAATTTATTTTATATGAATTTAATCTTTTATCCTTTTAGATATTAATGGAGTAGATAGGGAACTAGATGGATCAAAATACAATGAGAATGAAGATGATATTGTGAGATCTGAAGGTACTTGTGTTCAATGATTTAACAAGTTCATAATTTGTCGTCGTTATATATTATATAATTTGTATTTATTGATGACATGTATTTACTAATGACAAGATGATGACTATGAAGACATGGACCAAATAACCATTACAAACAATGAAAATGAGATACACGGGGATGATAGCAATGATGATTTGGAAAACGAGAATGATATACTAGCTCAAGAACAATTACGAGGTCCCGAATTAGAAAAAACAATAGGTTGAGTTTAACTATTTGAGTATGTTTTGGTTTGTCACTGATTACTTATCTAATTTTGATGTATAATTGTCAATAGGAATTTCTAAACTCAAGAAAAGGGGACCAACAATGATGCATGATGTGCACACGCGAAAAGTCAATGAACGTGAGGTCATTATATGCAATGAATTTGGACAACCCGTTGGACCAATAGAGAAGGACGTAGTAGGACAATTCTCTCGATTTTTGGGTACAATAGCTCGTAATCACAGTTATGCACCATTGATTCATAATTCATGGCATAAG
Source organism: Flaveria ramosissima (assembly GCA_025215565.1). NCBI lineage: Eukaryota > Viridiplantae > Streptophyta > Magnoliopsida > Asterales > Asteraceae > Flaveria > Flaveria ramosissima. The sequence goes on along the minus strand of JACVEC010000280.1, from coordinate 25,451 downwards.
GTGCCACATAAAGATAAGATGTGGGAGTACGTCTTGGTAAGGTTTTCAAGTCTTATTTCTTTCATTTGTTATGATTTTTATAATATTTACTAAAATATATTTTTTAAGGAAAAATATGATGTGCCCGATGCTGCTAAAACTTGGGTGCTTAGGACCATTGGACATTCCTATAAGGTTTACAAATGTAGGTTTAAGAAAAAACATTTCTATCAGTATAAAGACAACAAAACAAGATGGAAGAACCGACCTAAAAGCATTCCACAAGATGATTTTTTACAATTGTTGAGCATGTGGAATGATAAAAATGTGGCGGTAATTTTCTAGACAACTTATCTATTACTACTATTAGTTATCTATTATGGTCTTGGGATGTAAACTAATTTGTATTTATTAATATGTATGTAGAAACGTTGTTTGCGAGCCAAGGAAATACGCTTGTCACAAAAAAATATGCACACAGCAGGTCCAAAAAGTTTTGCTAGGATTCGTGATGAGATGGTAATATTGTTTTGTTTGCTTGTGCTTTGTGTTTCTTATTAATTTATGTGATCATATATTTTTTGTTGATGTTTTTGTTATCATGAATGCAGAAAAATGAGGACCCAAACAAAGAGTTACCTACTTTAACCCAACTGTTTGAACGTACACGTAAAAGGACCGAAGGACATTCATATGTTGATACATATGATGACACAGCGAGAAAAATTGTAAGTTCGTATTCAATTGACAATGCATAATATTTTAATATTAAGTTAGTTTTTAGTTGTTACAATTTAGTTTTCTTTAGGAAAAATTAAAGTAGTTCTCTTTAGATTAAAAGACGAAATGGTTGTATTAGCCAAATAGAGTTGAAATTATATGACTTTGCCTAAATTTTATGACTGCCAAGAACAATTAACACACACACACACATATATATATAGTTTCTTTCAAATAATTAGACTAAAAATGAGTATAATTTAAAGCTTTTTTGGTCATTATAATATGGAGTGCACATAAATTTAACATCTTTGCTTTTTTACCCGACAAAACCAACCCACACAACTTATTTGGGTCTTTTTAGGTCTTCACATTCACCTACGGGGCTATTACGAAAAATTCTAAACTAGCTTATTCTTGCTTAAATTAAATCAAGTGAACATTAGAAATAAGTCAATATTAGTAGTTACTTCAAATTGAGATGTGTAAGAATGGGAGGTGAAAAACTATGGATATGTAAGATTTAGAGATGGTACCACTTATTTTACTCCTTATGGTTTTTGTTTCTTCTAGGAAGAAATCATTTGTGTTGTTTTTTGGTGAAATTTTTTTATAAGTTGGGTTAAAGTACCTAACTCTTTCTTACCTTGACTTACTTTTGCCTTCATATGACACTTTTTCTTACCTTATAAATCTACATATTCCTTTTTATAAGTCTCCTTCGTAATTTTTTCATAGATATTAAATAGTTGTTTATTCAACATTGAAGTGTAGTTTATTTTGACAACAGATTCTTAGACATTAAATAATAGTTTTTTAATATTAATCTTCAATTATTTTGACCATATGTTTTTAATAATATCACTGGAACAAATGAAGAACTATAAACCCCTAGAAGATGAAAGTGCTGCGATAGATCCTTATATGGTTGTGATGAACAAAGAGCATGATGGATATTGTAGACTATATGGTAAAGGCGTTACCAATAAATTGTTAAAAAAAGTGGATGGTGGTGATACATCATACATGATTCCAAGGGACCTTATGGAATCATTCAAAGCAAGTGTTGAAGTTGAAAAAAACCAGTTGAAGGACGAGTTAGAAGCTGCACGAAAAGATATAGACAACCAACGAGAAAACTTTGAAGCTATGGTGCGAAAGCTTATGGAGCAACTACCTCTTGGAGTTCAAGAGGTTTTAAAATGAGCGGGAGGTTCTAAGTACTTTTTATAATTGTAATTTCCAACTTTGTTTAACTACTGTTATTTTTAGTTTGGACATATATGTTAAAGTACATCGTACGACCATCTATGATATCTATATTATTATTGTTATGGCCTAACTTATATAGTAAAACATATTAATAGTAATTGTGGTGCTTATGATGGTGTTATAAGGTTGCATTTGAGTGTAAACAAAGTTGCATTTATTGTAACTGAAATTGAAAAAAAATGTTGCATTTACCTTATTAAAGGTTACATTTTTTATAACAAAAATATAATAATGGTTGCATTAGAGTATGGAAAAGGTTGCATTGTTGTAAATAAAGCTATAATAAAGGTTGCATTTTTAAGTTAAAAAAGTTGCATTTATAAGTTAAAAAAGTTGCATTTGAATGTTCAAAAGGTTGCATCATAAAAAAGCTGCATTTGAATAATACAAGCAACTTTTTTTAGAAATGTTGCATTATGTAACAAAAAAGTTGCTTTAGGTCTAATGCAACTGCACCTGATGCAGCCCTAGGTAAAAGGTTGCTTTAGGTGTAATGCAACCTTTTCAGGACCTAATGTAACATTTTACCGGGGTTGCGTTAGCCATCTTTTGTTGTAGTGTTTTAAATAGTAAATATTGTTTTATGCTTCTTTCATATGTGACATTTAAAACTTTATGCATTGTCTCTAATGTTACCGGTATATTAAATATGTGGTCACGTGGTTAGCAAGACCGAGGGTGGAACGCCTTAGTAATGCAATGCATAAGACCTTAGGTGGGATAAAGAATGTAAAACATAAATATGCATAAATGATAAAATGTTTTATTATAGAAATGACCTCATACATAACCTATTTAAAGTTTTGAAAAAGCATTATGAACCTTATATTAGCTCACCGGCACAAACTGTCGTTGCACGAGTGCATGCATTCACCCCGTTCACCTCCCAGGGTATACAGAGCTTTTTTTTGTTTGATTTTGTTTTCTTTGGTTTTCTCTACACAATGTGGTAAGGGAACTAGAAGCAATAGCAAGTGTAGCCAGGGAAGGCTCTACTTCCCTGGCGGCTAGAGAGGATAAGCAATTTATTATCTCTCTCCTGCCGCCTGTAGCTGGGAAAGAAGATACTGTAACATCTCGTATTTTTCGTTAAATTATATGTTAACTCTGTTATATTCTTGTATGGGCTAAATATGACATTTGTGAAACTTATGGGTTGTCTATGCATAATACTTTAATTGGTCTTTTTAATCCTTTAATGTGTAAGGTTATAATAATAATTATTATGTAATAATAATAATAATAATAATAATAATAATAATAATAATAATAATAATAATAATAATAATAATAATAATAATAATAATAATAACAATACTAATAATAATAAGCTTACAAATTGAAAAGTTAAATTGAGTAAAACTCCAAAGGGCCTAAGTGCGAATTTGAAAACTTTATTTATAAAGTTTATACTTAGAATGTTAACTGTTAAACCACAGGGACCAAATGTGTAAAACTCAAAAGAAAACCCAGCCCCCACCCCTTCTTACCCCGTTTTCCCGGCGAATGGCCGGCGGCACCTCCGGCCAAGTCCGGCGACCGCACAAACCAACTTGTAACCTTCTAATTTCGAGTCAAATCGATTCTAACCGTTCTTGAAACCGTTTCGAACACTTAAATGAGCGTTAATTCGAGTTTGAAGGGTCGATTGAGTTGGTAACCATTCGACATCAATTTCCTTAACCGTTCGTTGATTAAATTCTAATAATAATCAAATTAATCCAACATAAACAATCATCTAGAGGTCCCTAAACTCCTACAACTCTTAATTCCACCCGAAACACACACAAACACATCGTCTCCCCAACTTAAAAGAATTTCGTCCCGAAATTAAAAATGAACTTAGATGAACAAAGGAATTGAAATGAAAAGTAAGTGTTCAACGAGCAGTGTTTGACGTTTGATTACAGGTGGAACGCTTCACCTTATGGAATCTTACAAGATTCTCAGCATAATAAACGCGAGACGTTTTGAGATGAAACGTTGGAAAACGATGACGAGTTACCGTGGTACCTTAGATTGATAAGTCACAACTTCTAGAATATCATGATGTCTAGAAATCAATAAAGGACCAACAATGATAAGAAAGGTTAACCGTCAGGATTTAAGAATCCCAAACGTCACTATATGAAACGGTCTTAACGCATATCTTATGAATATGTATCTCTCTTTTGACCAATCATTGGTCTAAGAAATTATACGATATGCGAAGATTTTGAAACAAGTTCACGACGATAGTTAGAAACATTATTAAAAGCAGGAAAATGAGTCGGTCACCCAAAATAACGATCGATGTTTTAACGCCATACCACGGTATACGACTATTTGAGATAGATACAAGTCAATTTCTCGACCGTTATCTCACATGGGTCAATATGAGATTAGTCAATTGGTCTATAATGCACCATTTATCATCTTAGCATCTAAGATAAGAGGCACTTAGTGATGAAAAGTTAAACCGAGGATTCACAGGAACACGGAGGTTAGGTTTTGTCATATGTAAAGATAAGATACTTGGACCATGCCAAGTTATGCCAAACCCATGACTACAAATTACGAAGGTTTATGAACCTTTATATCCGCGTCACAATGTAAATAATAACGAGTCTCGTTGATTGAAATCAAGATAGTGTTTTAAAGATTTCCAAGATTAGGGTTTAAAAGGGATTCAAGAAGTAACGCAAACAGTAAGACACGCATTTGCAAGGTAACTCCAAATATAGATTTCATACGTAATTCATCAAACCCATAAATACAGTCGAGGACATTCGTATGACTAGAAAGACATATCCACAAATTGATAATGTCTTTATTTAGTAAAAAGATCGTTTAAGAATGCTACCATCACACAAACATGTGTTGATGATATCTCAAAATGAAAGTTGATATGTAGGGAATAAATGGTTCGATATCGCTAGATCAAATCAAAACATAATGATAAAGGGAAGGAAATCAATTTAAGGATTTAAACGCTCCAAGCTTAGAATCAAAATCAACCTAGAGTGATCGGGTCTCTTTTCAAGTTCAGAAATCATGCTTTGGCTTGATAGGTCCAAACACTAACATTGGTTCACCCTTCAAGTTACTACATGTTTCTTGTTACTTGATTAAAACCTTGGTAAGTTGGAGATCAAGAAATGAGAATAGTCATCAAGGTGCGGTTTTCACTCCTAACTTGATGGTGTATTCCCAAGGTATGACCACTAACTTACCAATTAAAAAGTTCGATCCCAACTCCTTGTTGAGAATCCACAGAAAATAAGACGAGGTAACTCACCATTAAGGTAAGGGAAATCACTCCTATCTTAACGGTGAAGTTTTACAAAAACAAAATATAACAAGATGAACTTCTTCATCAAAATCCAGAATTCACTCCTACTTTGATGAAGTCGTCTCATTTGAACAAATACAATTCTTAAAGATGATATTATCATCAAGGTATGGAATTCACGCCTATCTTGATGATTGAAATTCATAATAGCAAGAAAACAATCGAAGATTGACAGTTGTCACCAAAGTACGGGTTTCAATCCTATTTTGGTGAGATCATGTCATTTGTGAAATGCCATTCCAAAGAAAACAATTGAAGTCAATCCTCGGGATAAGGAAATCACCCCGATCCAGAGGATGAAATTCTTATAAATCATAATTGGAAACCATTTATCGAAACGAATAGAAAATCATCAAAATAAGGAAATCACCCCTGTTTTGATGAGTTAGAATCATTTAGGAGATACGGGTGTTCTTAGTCATAGGTTGACTTTCAAACACTTGCATCTCTCGCGGTGCAGACGGTACGGATTTTGGCTTAACGACGAAAGGAAAATAATATCAACTAGAAATTCGGAAAATTTCAAGTTACATCAATGTAACAAAAGGAAAAAAAAATCATGCTTACAAACTTAAGATCAAAGTTCAAGATAACAGAAGTTGTTGTGGTGTTCAAATCTTGGATGGTTTCAATCGGGAGGACGAAATTAAGGGCAGGAAATTATTCAACGCCACAACGAGATGTGAACGTTCGATTCACAATCGAAAGGAATACACAGACTTCTCAAGATATGAGGTCAACCATAGTCCTATTGAAGCCACACGTACTTATAAGTGATCATTCATCTCAAGGGTTTCGAGTCATGTAAATGGATTCAATGATCGAGTCAAATCACCATTTACACTTTGCCTAGACAAAGTATCCCGAGATGTAAGAATTCCACCTATAGCATTGCATGTTCTTAGTTATGGGACACATCCTTAAGAAGACTTGAGAACCATAGGTAGCGGTTCAAAGTTTTTGATGACCATTCGATTTAGATTCCCAATATCTTTGGGTATATTAAGATTCATGTTCACGTTGGTCAAGACATAGAAATAGTTACACGAAATGCTCGACGTGTAACGATGTTTAAACGTATAAGTTGAAATGTAAGATGGGTTCAATATTAACAGGGACATTATGTATGATAAGAACAAGAAGATATTAAAACTTTGGTGATAAACCAGATCAAAGAATCAAGGACTTTTAAGACACAAAGAGGATGGTTCCATTCGGTAACGCATTACCATTTGGAATCGTTGACACGTCAAGGTAAATTGACCCATTTGCCTTAGAGACTTGTGTATGTCGACCATAGTTTATCACTCATCCCAGAAATCCCCAGGTAAGCATAACTGGTCTCACAATGAGATTTATACGATATACTTGCCTTAGCCCGAAGGCCTTTTGCCAGGAAATCCAGGATACAGGTGTCTATGTGTCACACAATATTTCTTAGGTTCATAGAATCAAAACCTTGATGGGATTTATATAGATTAGACATAACGTCTAAAGATCCAAGTCATAACATAAGCATAAGATTCCACGTGTCGACGAGAATAAGATTAAGAGAGTTCATGTTCGGGGAGAGTCAAAGAGTTAAAGTTAAGTTTAGAGAGACAAGTAACTAAGTTTAAGCATACATAAGGCAATCCTATGCTAAGGCATCAAGTTGCACAAAAGGCATAGCATCATGTAGCATGCAAACAACATGTAAGCACAAAGGTATAAGAATCCTTCTATGAGGTTCATGCAACTATAGTCTAGGTCACCATTTCTAATAACCTAAATCCCTATAGTTATGGGCTCTGATACCAATCTTAACCCTCACATCTCGACGTTTCCGCCGTCAAGGTTGGGGTGTGACAGATACGAGGTATTGTCTTTCTTAGCGGCTAACCTATAGTTACTTTGTCATTAAAAGTTGGCTGAAACAGGGGCTTCCTTCCGCAGCCAAAATCGGAGGAAGGGGGCCCCATGCCTGAAAGCCAGCTAAGGGGGGCAAATGAACAAAGTCTGTCTAAACCAAAGAGGGGGAGGGGGTCCGGGGGAGGGGGAGATGAAATCTTACAAATCCAACCAGAAAACCTTTCAAAGAAAAAACCAAAAAAAAAAACAAACAAAAAACGTATGTTTTGTTTTAATTGATGTATCTCAGATGCACCCTCAGGATAGAGATCAGTTGCCTTAAGATATTGAGAGGTTGTTGTAGTCGCAAGCTTTTGTCGTATAATTTCCTTTATATTATTGTAATGACTCTAAAGTTTTAATAGAAAGGTTTATTGTTTTGTTTCTATTGTTAAGTTGTTATTAAATCATTCATGAGATATGCCACATCTTATGTGGGGTGTGACAGATAAGTATCAAATCCAAAGGTGTAAACGAATTAGGTATTTGGCATGAATGCTTAAGTTTTAACTATTAAGCTCAAAGACAGTTATGCAGTTATGACATGATAAGATGGTAGAAAAAGGTAAAAGTAAGGGATACATAGCTTTAAAGCTCCCAAGTCCCCTAATTCTTGGGAAAGAAAGTAAACCCGAGGAATACGAAGAAGAGGAAAAAGAGGAGGAACTCAATGATATTTACCAGAACCTACCTAACTTACCACCACATCCAGAAACCTATTATATACTTTTAAGCAGATACAAAGTTACACCTGCATAAACTTTATAGAGAAATACGATAAAGCATGAAGTGTCTTTCATAGTGATGCATGTTTTACACGTACCCCTACTTGGTGTGGATAGCATACAACTCAAGTTAATGTATATGCCACTTTTGAATCAACACGAACGGGTGTGCGTTGACACCTAAAAAATCTATTAGGTATGGTGACGTTGTAAGGATCCGACAACTTGAAATATAATCAAGGATGGAATGTGAAGATAGCTTTAAACATCTAAAGGAAAGACTTGATCAAAAAAGAGAAGAGATGGGTGGCATTAGTAGGAAAAGAAAACCTCAAAAAGTCAATGACTTAGAATAGTGACAACCATGGAAATAGGTTTTCGTAAAAATATATTGTAAAAATGAAAGATGTATAATAGAAGTTTCTTTTATATTGATGTTTTGTTCAAATATAGTAAATGACTTAGAATAGTGACAACCAGACTAACGTATCCCATCATGATTACAATTTCGGATTCTCTCGAACTAGAACAAGTAGACAGGAATCTTCTTGTTTACAAGAAGATGCGATATGAGAAACTATTGCTCAAGGAATCGTGAAAGCAGTTGTGAACCTACATATATCTGAATCCTCTCACCATGAAGAGAAGAGATTACATAATATAAAAATAAATAAAGGAATTAATAATATAAAAAATAAACAAGAAAAGACCAACTACACATACAATATGATCCTTAATCATTTTGATTGAAATAAGGGTGCCATCAAAGTCGTCAAGTAGCCAAACCAGAGTATGTCATGAAGTTTAATGAGGTGTCTCGATTGATATCACATCTTGTGAATTCTGAAGAAGCAAGGATTAACAGATTTATCTAGGGATTGTCATCTGAAATACAGACTCTATGTGGTCCTTGAATCCGAAGACAAATGGTAACACAGTTGAAGCAAGTGTAGTATTGGCGGTTGAATTAGCTAGACGAGAAATATGTGAGGTTATTTGGCACAAGGAAATACGTTAAAATATATATTCAAGTCATAAGAGATTATTCATAAGTATCACCCGTAGACTTAACAGGCGCGCCTCTTTATAGGCAAGTGGAATTCAGTATAGAATTAATTTCAAAAACATCAGTAGAAAAAGCTTATTTTCACTTAGGACCCATGTGTGTGTATACCATATATCGTCTAAATACTTGCAGATTTAAATTAGAAATTTAATATAAAAAGATTTTATATTTGTGTGAAACCAAATTAAGGTGTAAATCTTGAACATTGGTAGTCATGAATACAACCTTCTACAAAAATGCAAGGTAAAAGTTCTTATATCAGTCCTAAAGTGGTTTGTCACCCTTGGTCCCTGCATACTGGAGCTTTGTGTACAATGTTTGTACTTTTGTGAAACCGAATTAGAGCATTTACAACCTATTCCCCATTCTCATCCATATAATTACACTAAAAATCACTAATTTTTCTCTCTATTTTTTAATTAAATAATACTTTTTATATTTTTATCATTACTTTTCTCTCTTCTCCACTCACAACCACTTAAAAAATATTAAATATATTATAGTGTTTTGAACAGTGTTTTCTAAAAATACAGATTGAACAGTATGTTTTTTATATTTTTCACTTACAACCACTTATAACAATACGATACGGTAAAGCTTCATTTCCAAATCATTTCTTTCCTACGCATTATGATACTTTAGGGCTTAAGGCCCATATCACACGACCAATTGCCAATTGGTACATAGTTCAAGATCAATAGACATTTCAAGCCCAAATAAAAGAATAGGCGAAAGCTAAAACTGAGGCCCCCTTTCAATAAATCCACTTCTTTTGAAAATGATCACAAATCACAATACCTTAAAAAAAATATATACAAATATTTAAGATATTTATAGGATGATACAGTCGTTAGCAGACGATTACCCTCATATTCGAATCATGTGTCCATTATGTTTCAATATCTTGAAAGCTACTTACTCAGTGCAAACTGCAATATACTAGATCCTTTTATTAACAAGGTATTAATAAGTCTCATAAGTTTACCGGTAACAAGTTTTTATTTTTTATAAAACAAGTGTTATATGATAGTTTGTTTATCATTTCAAACTATAATTAAATATAATATAAATTTACCCCAAGAAGAAGAGTTTAACAAGGTATTACCTCTCGTGGTTTTTTTTTTTTTTTGAACTTTTATATTAAAACTCCTCGTGTATTTAACGACCCTATATACCATTATAATCTCCATCTGTTCTGTTTCTATATATATATCACAATACAAACATATACAGATATAGTATATGTATATCTAGATCCATACATTAGACACAAACACGGGTACGCTATATACACGATGAATATAAGCCTACGTGAGCGTGTGCCAATCAAGTTTCGTGCCGAGTAAATCAGAAAATTACTATGAATATTCGGTTTCTCTTAAAAATCTTGTAATTCCCAAGTGTTTGGTTAATTGACCCACCCATATGGCCATATTACCGGCTATCACAATTCTCAACATGGTCATACATCCTCCAAAAACATTCATAAGTTAGCAAAACCGGGTTTAAGAAATAACAACAGAACATATCACTTGAATGATTTCAAACAAAAATGAAACAAAATCCTGACTCGCTTAACCAAAGAAAAAGTAGAACTAGAGTAAGGAACCGGACCTAGTTGTCAAGTTTATCTTTAAATAACACGAGATATGTCTTAATCCTTACGGACGAAGTAGAGCTTACCCATGACATGCAGTACAGCAACAAAAGCAATGAACCCAATGCTCATCACAAGAACAACATTTGGAGAGATCTTCAATCCAGGTGCGTCATCAGTGTAGAATTGTAGCATGTTGCCAGCTGTCCCGCCTGCTGCCCCTCCAGTTCCACCGGTTCTTCTCCTTCGTAAGTTGGCTGCAGCAGCTGCTGCGCTTCCTCTTGGTGGAGCCGCCCCGTTTAAAGCCATTCTGTAGCAAAAAGGTTTTGCAGATAGAAAGCATTAGCTTCAAATCTAACAAAATAACCCAACTTTGACCCATTTTGAGTTTGATCTCAAATGAGTCGAATCTAAAGATTTAGCTAGGTGTCGAAAGCTAATTTTGACTTTATACAAACTTATGAAACATTAAATTTGAAGATTTAGATTATTATTGGGACAATAATGTTTTTCTAACATCACATTAATTATTTATATTCAAGTGTATTGAACAATGTTTCATGTCAACCGAATGAGAGTACATTCTAACTAGTACAAAAATCACCTGTTACCCAACCGCCCAACCCACCTATTTGGCACATCTCTAGCATGAGAAAATCTTTGGAGCCATTCAAAAGTCAACCTATGAGGTCAGATCTATGTGCATTACCACCACATTGCCTTTTTCTACAAAAAGCTATGGTAATTCTGGTGGTAAATTTGCTGGTAGATATAGATTTGCCTTAATCACAGCATAGGTGATGAGGTTAGAAAATATAAAAGACACCTTTGATGTTTGAATAACTAGCATTCAAAAACCAGAGACAAAAGTTGTCTTAAGTGATTAACTCGTGTTTCTTTTTCCAATATTTCATACTACGAAACTGACATTTACATGGCAGTATCATCTACCACTAACTAGTGATCTTTCTTTGAGAGATAGGATTTGGCATACCGAACACCTCAAAAATGAATATCCACATGACCAGATAAAATATTCACTTAGTGGGACTATTTTGTTTATTGATAACGATAACAATAATAATAACAGTCTGGGATCAGAGAATATTCTCCATTTGGCGAGGTTATTCGTTTATCAAGGTTATAATGTATTGACAACGTATAAACATCAATGAAATTGTGGAATTATCAGTAATGAACAAGTGTAATTATTATAACATACAAACCAACAATAAAAATATATTTGGATTGGGAGGCTAATAGGCTAGATTTATCTCAACTCTAAGAGGTTTTTGAGCATAATTGTATTAGTTAATGTCAAGAACTCAGCATTTGAGATACATAATTCATGAAAGCATTAATACACAATATGCATACACAACCCATACTTCAACCGTTCAAACTACAAACTAGTCATAATATTTAAGTTTCAAGTATCCACTATTTCACTTTTGAGTATGTTATCGAACAATTCACGCAGATAACCATGATATATGTGAATCTATAGTCGCATATCTACTTCTACTCACCTAAACCATATATATTTTCTTGCCAACATGAATAATAATAAACATGTGCATCTATACATGAATAAATTACATACACGATATAGTCCCTATGACCTTAGTTAAAGTGATTATTGATAGGAAAAAGTTAGATACACGAGTAAAAGTAGTTTTGTATCTTCTGGCTGAATGAGTGCTTTAATTATAACACTGCTACATAGACATAACACACCCAATAAAATGATTATATGTGTGATTCTCTCTTGTTTTGATACTAACCACTATACTAGCTAAAATGCAAACCATCCAAGCATAACCGATTCTATCATACATGTGGTTCCTTTAAGGCTTTAAGATAACAGTTGAAAATTGTCTAGCATCACCCCGTTTAGCATACTCTAGCGTTCTTTTTTGTATTTTAACATGTCAATTGGTAATTGATTACCTTGCAACCCTTCTCCTTACCCTAGTATAAACAAATTTACTTAATTTTCACGTTACAATTCCATAGCAAATCTCACAACCTACAAAGTTATTGTAATATTAGATCCGAGAAGCGAATCAGGACAAATTTCAATTATCTCACCAAACTTTCGATCAAAATAATCCTCATAGTTATCGCTATACACATAATCAAAATAACCATCACATTTAGAGGGCTATAGTATATGCAGAACGATCAATCGGGCGAATTAAACCATAATCTACCATTCGTCGAACAGATCTAAGTTAGGGTTCTAGGAACTCCAAATCACGATTGAACTAATAGATAAACCAAACAAAATTCAATGATTCATGAACACAACAAACGATAATTAGATGTAAAGAACTAAAAGATTCAACTGACCTTAATTGCAGAGATCAAAAAATATGCGATATCGTTCTCCTTGCGTTTGAAGATTCGATGTTTTCGAGAAAAGAAGAATGCCTACTTGTTGTCAAAATTATGGTTACTTTTTGGCGTTAACTCTTGTAGGTTGCCACATCAATAGAACCAATCAGTGTTTGCCACGTCGAACGTTTTACTTTTTTTTGAATGACAAATGTATAACTTACTTTGAAAAATAAGTGTTATCTTAATCGGGTCTAATTATCGTTTTTCAGCTGGAACCATACCTCCAACCCCCTCAGGAGGAAATCATTGCTGAGAAAACCCACTGGCTCAACTCTGAGCATTTTTGCTCAGAATGAGACTTGAACCCATGACTACCTATTTATTTACATTTCATGTGTATCTCACATTAACCAGTTGGGCTAAAGATCATTGATCGTCGAACTTTTTACTAGTAAGGACTACAAGCCCATGTGTTTTTGATATTACTATTAGGTGCATGTGTGATACGATAAACGCAATGTCGTGATACGGCATTTACATCAACCACACGTTTTTTGGTATTTCATTATTCTTGTAATGCTTTTATAAAAGTTTATTATGTTTTTTAAATTGAAATTTAAAAGATTAAATAAATGAGTTGTGTATAACTATTTGTTATTTATACATTAATTTATTGTAACTCATTAAAAAGCAGGCCGGTTCAACAAAAAGTTTACATCAAAACTTAAAAAAAACATAGGTTAGAACTATAACCATAAATTTTTTTACATGTGATAAATTAAAATATATAGCCGAAATCTTTAAAAAATCAGTTTTCTTTTTGTTTATCGGAAGATAATGTAAACTTTTATGGAAGTGTTGATAAGTGTAGTGTTATTTTGTGACTAATTGTAATAGGTAATTTATAAATAATGTTATAAGTATTATTTTACCATCAAAAGTACATGCATTTTATGCATTGAAAAGAGTAATTATTTTTAATTTTATGGTATCTTAAAATACCCGTATCATATGTTTTATAAATAGCATTGAGAAGTTGAGTTAAACTTCATAAGGTTAGGTTTGTTATCTTTTCGAAAATTACAAATAAAAATAATGAGTTAGTGGTTTGTTAGTGATCATTTAGCCGCTAAAAAAATTAGTTGCTATTCACTCAACAAATTTGATGCGCTAGTTTTTCTATTACATATTAATATAATAGTAGTTTTATCTTTTATTGACGAATAAAAGACAAAAACAAAACCCACCCAAACCCTTTTCATCAATGTTTCAATATCGGCGAACTATTCACAGCCACCCATTGTAGATTTTGGTTTTGATCGGTAGATTCTAATCACCGATAGTTACAAGCCCACATGTACTATAGGGTCATCTGTTTCGTATTTGTAGGTTTCAATTCAACATACGAGGGGGATGTGACATCCATAAATTTCATACGTAATGTAAGACCTCAAATTCTGAAAAGTTTAAAGTTAAAATTAAAGCATTGGAGTTAATTATATAACGATTAAAAGTTGATGGGAAAATATGTTTAAAGAGAGTTTTTAACCCTAATATTTTCTTATTTAAAGAAAGATAGTTGCCCGACCCTTCTTCTCTTGCTTACATTCCACACCTTCTAGAAAGAGAAAAAAAGAGAGAAAGGAGTTAGTTTCATATTGTTTCATTATGATGGTATATGCATTTGTTTTACTCACTTGTCTCTCAGACTATTTAAATAGATGTTTTGATAATTCACCCGTAAGTGATAGTTCATCCGCATCTAATAGTTCACTTGCACTTGTCTACTCATTCGCATCTTAGGCTACTTAAACGAAAACCCTGATTGTTAATTCGTATTTGATCCTATCATCCGCATCTCCCCGTACTTAGTCAAAATTCATGATACTTTCTATATTTGTTTTAAAGTTCTCATGTCTATGGGAGCTTATATGTATGTAATTAAATTCATAATAGTTTCCTTTATTTGATGATAGTGTAGTCTTGTGTTTCTCTTTTTTATTTGAAGTCTAGCTTCTAGTTTCCTATATTTGAAGTCTGTTTTAAAGCTAACACCCTGATACCATAAAAACACTATATGAAGATAACAAAAAAGTTTTATTTTCAAGTGTGTCTCATTCACTTGCTTAATCTTAGAAGTTACAGTAAATATGTGAAGATAAAATTTGGAAGCCAAAACTTTATAATAAATCTAATAAAGGAAGAGAAACACAAACAACTCATAACATCACTAATAAATTAAGATATGCAATGCTATATTTCTTTTAGTTTAACCCTTCAATTATATCTCATTCTATCACAAACTATTAATTAATCTCAAGAAATGAAATAATTAATGTTATCATTCTATCACAAACTATTAATTAAGATATGCAATGTTATATTTCTTTTAGTTTAACCCTTCAATTATCTTCTCATTCTATCATAAACTATTAATTAATCTCAAGAAATGAAATAATTAATCTCAAGAAATGAAATAATTATCTTCTCATTCTATCACAAACTATTAATTAATCTCATTCTATCACAAACTATCACAAATAAGATATGCAATGTTATGTTTTTGTAAATATTTACATCTCAAGAAATGAAATAAGTAGAAGAAACCGACATTGTTGATTAAAAATCTCAAAAATTCATATTGTACATAAGATATCGGATTTAATTACAAAAATAATAAGTTATGGTGGAAAAGAAAAGAATATGGTCGTAATGATATTGTACAAAACTGTACTTAGCATTTGATGAAGATTTTGTTGTCGGAAATAAAATGTTTGGTACATGTGTAGTTGTGTTATCTGGCAGTTTAGTGGGCTTAGACGAGCCCATCATTTAATAATTAATCTCATTCATAATTTTTATATTTCATTGATTTTATAAGAATATTCTGTTTAAAAATCAGTTATTTTAAAATTTGAGTAAATCACTTAAAGTTAATTAAATAGATCTAAATTCATAGGACCGTTATGTCCAACACATAGGACCCACGACGGTCCGTTGTGGTCCACTAATCCCAATCCTTTTATAATCTCCATTCTTTAATCTTTTTGTTCTTATATTCATATGTAATCCTGCCCCTTACGCCAAGGTCACAAGCCGCTCGAATATGTTGGGTGATAATGTCGAACTTTGTAGATCCAATAATTACGATTCATCTGAAATCTATATCTATAAAATATAATAAATAAAAGAATATATGAGACACGTGATGGCTTCTTGTTAACTCTAAAATTGTGTTTCCCTGCCTCTGTCTCGTATTAAATGATAATCTAGTGATGGCTTCTTGTTAACTCTAAGATTGTGTTTCCCTGCCTCTATCTCGTATTAAATGATAATCTATACTACTATATAATACAACTCATTGGGCAACAATGTAATTGTAATCCATTTTTAAGACACTTAAGAACAATGTGGTTATATTTGGGACAAGTGATTATGCATATACTATTTACAATTTTATCCATCCATACAGTAATATAGATATGTTTGCTATCCTACATTGGCCAACACAAGAAAAGCAATATAAGAGTTCAACACCTATAAAAAGGAATAATGGACTTGAAGGAAAACAAGCTCATGATTTGTGCATCAGTTGTTATGCAAGTCCATAAAAAGTATCAATTCCAATTAAAATTTTATAGTAGTATTATTATTATTTTTCTTATTCATCTTTAGTTTATATGATTGGTTTGAACCCCGTTCTCCTTGAGCCCTTGTTAACATGATACGTATGTCATGTATAAGTTTGAGCATACTTTGAAATTTATAAAGTTATATTATTCAGTTTATAAAAGTCTATGATATTTTACTAGAATAATTAGTTAGTGTTTATCTTCAACTTCAAATCCTAAAAATTTAGATTTACAAAAGAGACAACGTTTATACGTCAACATTTAAGATATTGAAGGACATCAACAATTCTCTTATACTGATTATGATTTTATTATAAGTTTATTTAAAGACAAGTGTCTACAGAGTTAGATAGATGTTATCTCATCGCATAGCCTGGTGTACCTACTATTATTACTTCATAAAGTATTTGAAGTGGGCAATTTAGTACTTTTCTTAAAAGTTTAAGACACTTAAGAAAAAAAAATGACTGCATTTGATACAAGTGTTGATGCATAAATAACTCACCATTTACAACTTCGTCCCTTTGATGATTAATTATTTCTATCCCACATTGGCCAAGCAAAAAAGCCAATGAAGATTTTACTATTATAAAAGTGGTTCATGATAGCTAGAAGAAACCTACACTGATGTATGCTTATTGTGTGTGGTGTTTTGTAATTTTGGTGCATGACCAAGAAAAAAGTTAATGCTCATAATATGTTCTACAATCAAAGTTTTAAAAACCTCATTTTGTTTTGATATTTCTGTTTGAACTTTGGTTCACATAGTCTGATTTGATCCTAGTTCACTAGATTTGAGAATTACCACCCAGTTAAATAAAGCCGGTCGAATACATATTAACCGGACTGTTAGCATAGATGTTTTTGGTTGAACAGGTCAAACTAGCCAATCTAGTTAGGTTCTCTAAACATTAAATATAATTAAATGGAGTGAGCGTTATCCCATGATGCAGCACGGAAGCATTTAAGATGGACAATTTGATAATTTTCTCAAAATTTTAAGAGATGTAAGATAAATGTTGTTGCATTTCATACAAGTTTTGATATATAAATCTATACTATATTTATAATTTTTTCCCTAACCAAACTATAAAAATTATTCATATTCCACATCTCTTGTATAGAGAAATTAAGAGAGTACTCAACTCCAATACAAGGAGCCATTTGCTTCAAGTTAAAAGAGGAGTTGTGTTTTACGCGCATGCCTTCTTATATGTCGTTAAACATTAAAACAAATTGGTAAAAATCTTATTGGTTTTTCAATCGGCCGTACCAGGAGTTGCCGGTCAAACTGCTCGGTCCAGTCTGGTTTTAAATCACAGGTTAGCACAATAAGAAAAGGTTAGCCAAAGATACTAAGTTTTACAAACTTTTATAACCCGCTACATCGTGTGATCTTACACATTATTACTCAAAAGTTTAAGACACGTAAGAATTGTGATTTCATTTCATACTAGTGTTGATGCATAAATAGTTTCACATTTACAATTTTTGTCCCTAAAACAAAACTATAGTCAATATTTCTATCTCACCTCGGTTGTATAGAAAACCTAAAGTAGTATCCAACTCTTATAGAGGGTGTTTTTTTTCTCAATGTTAAAAGAGAAGTAGTTGTGTTTCGTGTGCATACCTTTTTAATATCTTTAAACATAAAACCAAATTAATACAAATGTCTTTTTGGTTTTTAAAATGGTGGTGTCGGTGGTTCTTGGTTAAATACAGTTGAACCGACTGGTTTAAATCAATAAAGTCCTAAAAATATTTATATCACCGGCGCACCTCGCGGGTTTCACCCACTAGTGATTTTAATTATATGTAAACTAAACAATCAAATATTTAAATTATAAAATTTCTAATTTTAATAAATATTAAAACGTACTAAACTATATGATATGATATGATTTATATTATATCTTATCTTATAATATAAATTTATAATTTGTAATTTCTATTTATATATATATATATATATATATATATAATTTCTAAGATATTTATTTTTTATTTCATCATGGCTAGTGAGATGTACCATACAAAAATTTTTTAACACCAAATAACTTTATCATGCTTAATTTATCCCACCCATCTAATATATTAGTTTCTAACCTAGTTTATAAATAAACAAAAATAAATGCATAGATATGACGTGAATGAATAAACCTAAAGTAATCTAAGGTGATGGATCCTAACCCAATATTTTATTTTATATATATATATATATATATATATATATATATATATATATATATATATATATATATATATATATATATATAAAAGGAAGGGATCAAATGAGAACTAGTTTTTTTTGTGAGAACTCTAGGAACCAATCTCAACCATTAGTTCTCAATGGCAAAATTGTAATTAACAAAACATATTTAAAAATTTATAAATCAAAAAATAACATAAAAATAAAAAAAATAAAAACACAAAAATGTTCCCCTACTTTCCCACTTTCATAAAAAAATAAAAAAATTTATAAAAAATAAAAAAAAAATCCCGTTTTTTTAACGAAATTTCTTTTACACATGTGTAATATCGGATGTACACATGTGTAAATCCAGTACTACACATGTGTATAACTAGATTTACACATATGTAAATAACAGATTGACAATTTTTTAGAAAAGTATATCAATATGGTAGGCGTTGAAAAGATAAAAAATACTGAATTTTATGGTGAATTTTTTTTGAAAAAATGATGTCGTGAAAAAAAGTTATGAACGTTTTAAAAAGGGGATAAATGGCATGTGATTTGCATGTGATAAAAAATGAGTGGCTGAGATTGGTTCCTAGAATTCTCACAAAAAAGATAGTTCTCATTTGAACCCTCCCCTATATATATATATATATATATATATATATATATATATATATATATATTATATATATATATATATATATATATATATATATATATATATATATATATATAGATCTATATCTATATATCTCTATATCTTATATCTATATATCTATATATATATATATCTATCTCTATATATGTATCTATATCTATATATCTGTATATCTATATATATCTATCTATCTATATATATCTTCTATCATCTATATATCTATATATATATATATATATATATATATAGGAGTTGGTTAAAATAAAATTTTCATTTGTCTAAAAAGCCTAAGAAACAATCTAGGCCATTAAATTTTCTAATCTAACACTAATGAAGGGTTAAGATTCAAGTGGAGGGAAAAAACGTGAATGAGTATATTAGGAATATACAAATTTGTTGACTTTTTTCAAATCCCCACACTTTTTTAAAACTTTAATAACTTTTTCATACAATATTATTTTATGTAAAAATTAGATCATAAAATCAAGCATTTTTTCCTCTTTATTTAAGTATAGTATTGCTATACTTTTTCAAGAAAAAAAACTAAACAATATAAAATTGTGTCGCTTTATTTGAAATTGTGCTGTTTTTAATGAAATTGTGCTGTCTTTCATAAAATAGCACATTGTTTGAATAAAATACATAATTTACAGCAAAAGCACTATATTATATGTGATTAAATGTGATAATATTATAAAACTACACTACTAAAAATACATATTTCAGTTTCGAATACTATAAAAACAACATAAAAATAATATAACATCGCAAAAATAACATAATAGCACAAAAACATAAAACTTTACAATATATTTTAAGTAATATAAATAACAAACCAACACAACAAAACATTAAATACAATACAACAAACAATCACAACAAAAAAATACAACAAACAAACACATCAAAAAAACACAACAAACCAACATATACAAACAAAACAGTAATATGAAATATATTGCAGGATCGGGTTTTGTCACTTAACAATTGTAATTCTCTCAAACTCACTTATGATATCACTCAAACAAGATGAAGCAATGCCTTTAACAAGAGTTGATAATAATATAATAAATAATCAAAGGAACAAGCAGAAGTATTTTCAAGGTACTTGTATATATTACTTCTCAACTCAAGATTACAAGACGCTTACAAGCATACAACAAGAGTTACAATGAGAAACTATATATACTAGATCCTACAGCCGGTTATACTTGATACCAGTTGGAAACCTACGACTAAAGCATATACTACAATGCTATAGTTAAGGTATCTTAGATAAAGTATTATCTAAGATATGGTAGTCATGACATGTCCATGACTTACCTTTTGTCACAAACTAAAGATGGCAACTGTACTTAACATAAAAAGGTAAACAGTAGATTAAAGTATGGTCAACTACATGGCTTTTGAGAAAACGCCATGCAGTATCTCAGAGATTTGCAGCGGACTGTCAGACAGACCATACTTATGTCTACTGGATAATAGAAGTGTCTTCCGAAGGTTAACTGGCTTCGGAAGAACAAGTTCTTCCGAAGCCACTTATACTTCGGAAGATGCTTCTATGCTTCCGAGGCTTTGAGGACTTCTTTATACTTCGGAAGTTGACTTCTGAACTTTGTCTTTAAGTCTTGATTCTTCGGAAGTAACTTCTTTATCTTCGGAAGTTGGAGTTTTCCTTCGGAAGTGTATTTTACACTTAGACTTTGGAAGAGCTCCTTCTTCCTTCGGAAGTTCCACACTTGGCTTCGGAAGTCTTGTGTATGTTGTACTTAAAATCTTCTAAGTGACATAGTTTTGGTTGCAACAGCCTCTCTAGATCCAACAAACTCCCCCTAGGCTGATGCTACCAAAACTTCACTTATTTCTGCTTCTCAAAGTTTTCAGCACCAGGGACAAAAGATATTTGTTTGTTTCTCTGTTCTTCCCGGAAGTAGTGCTGAGAAGCTTGTACAAGTCATTCGTGGATAGGAGATCCAGTCTATTACTTTGAATGACATGTACCCTTTGTTGTGACCCCCTGAAGAGAGTTAGTTAACGGGAGTTGTAGTCATACTCCCATCTAACTATGGACTCAAGTTCAGGATCTTCAACCATTTGAAGAAAGGCTTTGCCTTTGGTTGCTGATCCGTTCCTTTCCTCCTCCTCTCTCAGTTTTGACTCCTCTTCGACCTTGCTTCTAGCAGTAAGCTCAGCCATGTGAAGGCTGCCTAGATGATTTCTGATGTGGGCAGCTACATCAGAGTTTGAAGGGTTGGAGAATGGTTTCTCTGCTAACTCAGCAATATCAAATCTGCTTAAGTGTAGCAGAGATGAGGCATTCAGCCTGTTAATCTCACCATTCTCTCTCTCAACAACAAAGTTGTGAGAAGAGTCTTCGAACCTCCACTGGACTATCTTCTTTCTTGGTACAAGAGGTTGTCTTGGTACCCTATCTCCTTTCTTTGTGTCCAGCAGAGTCACCAGCTTTCTCCTCAGCTTCTTTTCTTCCTCATTCAATGTATCTGAATTGAGGCCAAGGAGTTTTGCAGCTTGGTCCAAAGTTCCTCTGGGCAGATCAAGAAACTCATCTCTTGTGAGGGAACTTGAGGATCCATCAACATAAGTCAGGTTGACTGAATCCTCCTCACAGGAGATGTCGCTCAGAGTTGTGCAGTTGATGAGCTTAGTTTTGATCGCCTTGAATTCCTCCATAGAGAGATGTTTGGAAGGCTGAGGGGATGGTTTGATTGGTTGTTGGGTAGGTTTAGGAGTTTGGGTTCTGGCTAAGGTTTTAGGTTGGATGATGGGTAGTTTAGGTGGTTGAGGTGAATAAGTTGGTAGTTGTGATGGTGTAGGTTCAGGGGTAAAAGGTTCAGGTTCAGTTTTAATTGGGAAGGGAAAAGGTATAGGTTCAGGTTGAGGTTGGGTTTGGATTTTGGGCTGAGAGGTGGCTTTGAAGGTCATCCCCTGTCCCCTTCTATACATCTCTTTTCTTCTCCCCGCACGAATGTCAGCCTTGATGTCACTGACATGTCGTTGGAGAGTCTTCTCAGACATTGGACCCACCTGCCTGCCAGAGAAGCCATGAGCTTTAAGATAGTTCTTCATCCAAGCTTTCTCACCTATCTTCTTGGCGGCAGACAGTCCAGCCTCTTCTTCTTTCTTCTTCCTCTTCTCCACCAGCTTCTCCCTTGCAGCTCTTTTTCTCTCCTTCTCCATTTGATCTTGCTCTTTGTTGAAGAGCCATAAGATCGTATCACTATTATGTGGAGACAACTCCTCTTGAGAGAATCCTCTGGAGAGTAGGAAAATGATCCTTTCTCTCCTGAGCTGCAGATCAGCTTCTCTTTCTTTTCTCAGCCTTTCTTCTTCCAAGGCCAACCTTGCAGCCTCTTCTTTTTGCTGTCTTTGCAGCAAGGTTGCCTTTTCAAGCTCTATCAGCTCCTCTAATGGTAGCAGGAGTACATCTTCCGAAGCAGCCCCTAGATTGACAAGTCTATCGATTACCTCCACCCTTCTTCGATTGTTGACTGCCTCCTGGTTGGCTGCAGCTTCTTTAGTACTTGCAGCTAACAGTTTCCCAGTTGGCAGTCTACCTTTCCTTCTGAGCTTCTCCAACCTTTCTTCTTCCTGAAGCTCTTCCGAAGTCATCTTCCTCTTGCCTTTTATGTCTTCGGAAGTGCTAGACTTTGGTGGTTCTTGGATAGAAGATCCAGGTTGGGTGGTAGAGGTAGGAGCTGGGGTCAATGCCGATGTTATAGCTAATGGTTGGCTGAAAAAGTCCTCCCTATTAACCTCAGATGCAAGTTCCAGAATTGCATCTGTGACTATTAGATCTTCGGAAAGAGAAAATAGTCCTTCCGCAGCAGCAATCTCAGCTTCGGAAGTTTGTGCTTGTTCTTCCGAGACTTTGAATTGTGCTTCGGAAGTCTGTGAAAACACACCTTCTGTCCCAACTGTTTCAATTGCTGGGCCATCAGTCCTAGTTTCCCCTTCGAAATCAATCTCAGGTTCCACTTGGGCCTTAGTTGACCAACTTCCTCAACAGTGGTAGGAGGTGCATTCAACCTCTGAAGCTCTTGAGCTCCAAAGTAAATCACAGACATATCTGGACGGGGCTGTTCGATCAGGGACTCAAAAAGGAACTTGTTGAAGATCCTATTTAGATCCTGAAGCATCCTTTGATCCACTTGAAAAACAACTGGAGGAGGCTCAGGGAAGATGGCAGCTTGTTGTTTTGAGCTCAAAGAAGTAAGAGCTTGACTGATGGTATCCTGTCTTTGGCTTTGTCTCTCAACATTCTCCCCCTTTTTGGTAGCATCATCTTGAGAGGTAGATGAGCTAGAGGAAGAGGTCAAGGAGACCTGAACTGGTACATGCCTAATAGATCTCTCAATCTGTGTCTCAGCTAGTTTGGCCTTGAGACTTTCAATCTCAAGTTGCTGAGTAGTAGACCTATCCTCTAAAGTCTTAACCTTTGATTCAAGGTTTGAGACTTTAGAAAGTAGGTCTCTTATGGTGAGTTGCATACTTCCCTCATCTTCTTTTGAAGAATCACGGGGAGATGAGGTAACATACCTGGTATGTTCATCCTCACCACCAGATGTGGTTTCTTGGCACCCTGGTTTCCCTTGCACAATGATGTCTCTTTCAGAGGCATCAAAGGGCATGGTTGCCGTAGATTCAGTCTGACTGTCGTTACCACTGTCCTGAGGATCCATTGAGGCTCCTTCAATAGTGGCAGCTGAATCTACATGAGTCCCCTCCACATCAGTGGGACTCACCTCAGTAGGGCTTTGCTGGTGTGGGCTAGAGACAAGAGGTTTCTCTAGGCTCTGTTGATCCTTAATAGGGTGTAGTGGATCAACTTCATCGCCTTTGAGAGACATAGTCTCTTCACCAGCTCCGGTCAATAGGTCAGTGAAAGAAAAGGAATGAAGACCTAAGGACCCGGGACTTTGATCAATGTCAAAAGGCATTGAGCTGTCCCTTTGTGGCTGCTCAGGGGAGTATAGAGACTCACCCTGAGGGCTATCAGCTGGGGTTTTGGGCTCATGGGTCTGAGACTGAGGAGACTCAAGACCCATATTAAGGTCAATAGTGAAGGATTGGTGGACCTCTGGCTGAGTGGGAGCCCCTTGTTCCACTCTAGCCTTTTTGGTTTGAAGAGGAGGGGCTTGTTCAATCAGAGTAGATTGAACAAGGGTTCGTTTGGTACGTCTCTGGTAGGTGACAGTTATGGGAGGAGAAGGTAGATTTGGAATGGTGAGGGTAGTTGCTGGTGTGGGTTCATCACCTGTGGGGTGAACAGGGATGTCACCAGGAGCCGTTGGCTCAATCATACCTGGAAGTGTGCGGTATCCCTTCCAGTGTAGTTGGTAGACACTCTCTTCAAGACCTTGAAGATGGTCGGCCTCATTTGGGGAGCAGACAGAGCAGCTGCACAGACAAGCTTACCCTGATCTAGCTCGCAATTGATTATGTGCTAGAGAATCTGGGATACATAAAGAATGTGTCCCTTTGCAGATTTCCCATAAGGTTAGTCAGCACAAACCTTGAGTAGTTGAAGCGAAGGCCTTGTACCAACCCGTGAACTAAGCACCCGAGTTCATAGGGATTTGATCCCATCCCCCGGATTTGTGAGATAGACAGTGAAGAACCACATGCAGCAGGAACTTCCACTTGAGGAAAGTTGAATTTGTAGACCGTTGACCTGCTTACTCTCCACCGATCCCATTTGGAGATAAGAGCTCCTAACTCAGATTTTGGGAATTCCGTCAGTGCGCCTTCATCATGGAGCTCAAGAAGCTCCCTGATGATCTGTTCAATGATGACCAACTCTTGGCCACACATTTGACCTAATAGCACGAACCCCGTTTAGTGTTTCAATCCGACCATTTTGCCCAAAATTCGACATTTGGTTGGAGTAGATGGTAGGGTTTATGGTCAAGGCTGTGTAGTATGAAATTGGGCTAAGAAAGAAATGATTCAGAGAAGTCATCATCCCTTGAAGAGTCAAGGAGTGCGACCTGTTGTGCTGAGGGTTTTAAGGCCATTTGAGA